>BSBK01014946.1:0-40183 GCA_027943335.1 Chamaecyparis obtusa | reverse complement strand
TATAAAGTTTGCTGGTTAAGGCTTACAATGATCACTTCTGATGATCTGCCCTGTTAGGAGCAATAAGGACTACTAGGTCCACCTTGTTAGAGGATTTACAAACATACAATGAAGTATGCACTCGGTTAAGAGATTTTTACAAAGACTGTTAAGTCTACCCGATTAAAGGATTTCAAGCTGATTCACCTGTTAGAATGAAATAGTAGATCTCTTACTTGCAACTATACTTGCAGATTGAGATTATCTGATGTACTGATCACCTTCTGTGATGGATAAATCTTTGCTGCTTCTTATACAAAGTCGGCTCTTAAACAAGTAAACACAAATATTACTGAGTCGGCCCAAATATAGTTACACGGTTACTGCAAACTAACTCGGTGACTTTCTGATACTCGGTGTCCACTGCGTTACTTGGTATCATCATGCACTCGGTAGAAGTGGAAACTCAGTCCATACTAACCACTTGGTCATAGTTTCAAACTTAGTAAACACTGGAGACTCGGTAGATAAAGTGTTACTCAGTAGAAACTAAATTTCCTGTTTAACTGTGCAGCACTCGGTAAACACTGTGAAACTTTGCAAGCTCAGTATGCACTGTTCTACTCAGTAAGCTCTACTCGATAAGTACTGATCATGATCTGCTTGGTATGTATTGATCTACTTGGTATATACTGATCTACTTGGTATGTACTGTTCTACTCAGTATGTACTGTTCTACTCGGTATGTACTGATCTACTCGGTATGTACTATTCAGAATAAGTGTTGTCACTAATGACAATCATGCTTAATGCCAACAATCTCCCCCTTTGGTATTAGTGACAAAAACACTTATAGTCAAAACTTATATACAAGAATCATGCTGAATCTTTTTTTTTGATTTTTCAAAATTTATCTTTGTCAAACTATTGTTTATATATTTCATGACTCCCTTATATAGAGTACTTTCTCCCCCTTTCGTATTATACACTTTCTCCTATACATTGTCTCCCCCTGTTTGACAATAATGCCAAAGTTGTATATACAAGTATTTTACAGGGAGAATCCAAAAATGTGAAAGAAAATCAGGAATGTACCTTCATGATTAGTGCCAGAGTTCTGTCCCAATTCTCTTGCAGAATCTTGCATGTTTGGAGTACAATTTGGACTTCTATAGAGAGTTCAATCATGTGGTTTGCATGGAAAATTGATTGTCATGGAGTAATGCTTTTGAGTGAACAATGTGCTTTTGCATTATGTCCATGATGGGAAGGATCATGTTTTGAATATCTAGCAATGTTGATGGGATCTTTGTATCTTCTTTTAATAATTCCAACTGCCTATTTGATAGAAATGTGATTTTCATATGATGTGCAGAGCTTGAACTAGGTTCAAGTTGCAACCTCTGTACACTGTCCTTCAGATCCTCATCAATCTTATTCAATTTTTCTTTGACTTCCTTAGTGAACTCAGGCAACATTACATAGCTTAGCAACAAGTGAGGTAACATTGGAATAGGAGGATTCAATATCTGTCAAAACTAAAGATAATCCTACCTGATTAATAGCTATATGCTGAGCAACATGCTCAAGCACTTTATTGTCAAATTTCTTCTCGGCTTTCTCAATAATCTTCTCTGATGCAGAGGAATCCTCATGGAACTTGTTTACTGCCTCAGCTAACTATAAAAAAATATGTTGAGAGGAATCAACTTTAATACCTAATGCTTCTGACAAAATATCTTTTGCATCTTCAATAATTTTATATTCCTTGTCCCTTTCTTCTTTTAGTTTCTTCTGCTTTGCTTTCTTTTGAAGGAGTTCACCAATGTTTTGCATTTGGTCTACTGAAAGATTTGCAAAGTCTAATTTTGGAATCTCTATTTCCTCATCTAAGTCTATATCCTCTTCTACATTCTTACTCAGAAATCTTGTACTTGGTTGAGCCTTAAGATCAATTGTTATTGCAATTAATGCCTTTGTAGAAGTTATTGTAGACATTGTAGGACTAGCTGTGAAAAATGATAAACTACCGACTGGAATACTTGAAGGCTCAAAATTGAAGTATTCATAGTTGTAGAATCAAAAACTAAAATACTTACTGAAGTATCCAAAACTGAGGTACTTACTACTAGAAAACTTGATATGGAAGTGGGTACTGAAGTAGATACAGGATACTGCAACTCGGTAAAAGAGGTGGTAGTCATTTCTGTCGATGATTCATTGAGTTGTGGTAGTGATGATTTGACATTTGATGTATCTGTGGAAGTTGTCATAATCATACTTGAAGTTATCTCCGTGCTAGGTGTAGCAACTTTTTCTGGAGAGTGAGGAAGTGAGGCAATGACTTCTGCAACTATCCAAACAATATTATCTTCCTCATCACTTTGCTTGTCTACCTCGGTATCTTCTTCATGTTCATCACTGTCATCATCAATATCCTTGATTATCACTATTTCGACACTCAGTTTGTGAAGATTATAGATGTTTTTCCATGTGGCAGTGGCACTCTTCACAACCGACTCAATATCTTTAATCAAAATCAAACAACTATTGAATTTGAGTGTCATTTTAATTTCATTATCTATCAATGCCTTATTAATTTTAGCATTTTTCAAACTTGGCATTAATTACCTCAAGGTTTGAGCATAGATGTCCTTGACAGTTTGTCTTGCATTGGACCATCTTAACTTAATTTTGTTCAGCAGAGTTCCTGGGATTTGAGAAGCTATCTCTTCAGGTGAGTATTTCCATCTTCCTATTTTCTCGATAACAACATCTTCAATTTCCTACTGCTCTTCCTCAGATCTGATTTCATATCTTAGTGATTTGAAATTTGCAATTCCAGATCCTTCTTTCATATCCTTGCTCTTTTCTTTTAATGAAGGAGGAGGCCTTTTGAATTCTATTTCTTCACTATCTTTTCCTGCCTTGCCTCTTGCACTCCTTCTTGTAAATACTACAGAGGGTTGCTTGGGTGCCTTGGTGATAAATACTTTTCCTTTCTTCTTTGCTGGTACTTGTTCTTCTTCCTCCTCATCCTTTTTCTCTTCTTCTTCTTCAAATTCCTCTCCTTTTTCCTTGGTTGACATTAGAGGTGTGCTAGCTTGTATTTTGGCCAACCTCTTTCTTCCTTTGTTAACCGCCTGTGGAAGCTTTATACTAAGCTCAATTCTCTCCTTAGCTTCTTCATAAGTCCCAAAATATGGTGCCTTTGGGTTAATAGGTTGATTAATTAGGGCTTCAATAATATTCTTGGTTTCATCAATATTTACCTCATAGGGAAGAGGTTTCACATGTACAATCCTTGGTTTTTCTGCCTATATATACAGATAATCACAATCCACCATGAAACAAATAGCATCTTTGTAATCCTCCACCAATTTCTGTGGAATCCAGAATCTATTGTTCATTTTCTCTTTAAATGATTCAAAATAGTTATCCATTATGCTTTCAAAATTGTCACCCATTTCTGAAATGTATTCATTCATCTGATAAAGAACTGGCACATCTTTTCTCCATACTACCATGCCTTTTGATGGGAAAAACTTCTGAGCATAGAAAAATAAACAAACCAATAGTGAGCCAAACTTACATGGATTGTTCTTTGAGGTTTTGATGCTCTCCATGTTCTTGTTGAACTGTCTCAACAAAAGATCTGCTAGGTCAAATGACAGATTGTTCTTTACAATTTTATACGCTAGGTCAACTGCTTCACATGGAACACTGTTCTGCCGACTTGAACTGTATATCTTGTGAGCTATGATATGTATACCAAACTTCAATTCTACATTAGTAATTCTTCTTATCTTCATACCTCTACCGTCCCACTCGGCTAGGGTTTTCTCTTCCAATTTTGTCTGACCTAGGGTTTTTGTAGATTTTGCTTTGTCGAGCATGGGAAGACCAGTGATTCAGTGAATCATCTTCTTCGTAATCTCTACTGGTTGCTCAAGCCATATTTTACCTTCATGTACTTGACTGAGGATATATCTGATCCATTTTATCTAAAAGCTTTGAGGCAAGTGTGTGATGTGAACTAAACCCTTATCTTCCAAATGTTGATGCTCTAGTTTGAGAACACCATCGACACATAGTTCCTCACAGATAGTATCTATCTCTAGGGTTCCAAGCTCTTGAATTGTACACTTAAAATGACTATGAATATCATTAATAAGGAGTACCTTAGGAGGAATCCAAGATTGAGCTCCACTCAGGTCTAGGGTTTCGACAACTATGAGCATGAGTTTGAAATCTAGTGCTTTCCATTCTCCATGAACCAACATTTCTGAATCTTTCTTCATTTTAGCACTGATGATGCCATGGTAGCTTTGTGAACACAGTAAATTCTTCAAGGAAAGAAAATATCTTGTTGAAATATGCTTCGAAATGCTTGACTGCACTAGGAGACTTTTGTTTGTGGTGAATAGTGAACTTGATTTCACTCCTTTTGTTGAAACTTTATCCTTAATGCTCAGTATGAATTAGGGTATAGAATTAGACAAGCTATCACCCACTATGAATTAATTGCTTGGTGAAGACTCCGCAACTTGACGGTCATACAAATTCATACTTCTCCGACCTTACTCGGTAACCAAATGAAGTTAGGTTGCTCCCGACCTTGCTCGATGGTAGCTGATACCGACCTTCTGGTGATCTTGTTGTATCTTGCATACTAATTTGGATCTATCTTCCTTTTAGTTCAGGAACTATTTTGTAATATGTCTATGAAGATACAGTTCCAGTGCTTTCTTGGAGACTAGTTAGAGCTCATAGAGCCACTCCCTTCATTAGTGACTTGAGGATTGGTTTTCTCGGTAGGTTTAGGAATCCACTTCTGTCTCATCTGCTTCCTAATGTTATTTTCTTTTTCTTTCTTTTCATCTTCAATTTTGCCTAAATTCATGCAGTTTTTAGCTATGTGACCAAGCTTAGTGCAATTATAACATCTTATGGTAGAATCCCTTTTTCTCAAGTGGTGCCTTACACAATTCATGCCAATGTGTCCATATTCTCCACAGTAATGACATCTACACCAAGTGTTGTAATCCCAACCAAACATTTCTTTAATAATTTGTTCTACTGGATTGGGTGTTTTAGTTCTGCATTCTGATGCCTTATGACCTTGTTTGCTACATTTGTGACATTTGCCTTTAAATCTTGGTTTTTCCTTGCATTCATTTTCTTTATGACCAAGCTGATTGCAATTGTAGCATTTTCCATTGAATTTTGCTTTTCCATTGCTCCAACACTTGTTTAAAGTATGACCAATTTTGCCACAGTGATTACAGGTAGGTTTCTGATTCTTTTGAGTACCTTTTTTGGAGGATTCACCTTCCTCTTTGTATCCAAGTCCTACTTTTCCTTTTTGCCTATGAAGGTTTCATTCATACACCTGATTCATATCTTCTTGAGATTTCAACATTCTCTCATTGATTTGCCTTTCAGCATCTAGCTCACTCATCACTCTTAAATTGATTTTCTTTTTAGATCTCAGCTCTTCTCTCATATTTTCATTTTCTGATCTTAGAGTCAAGATTTTTTCATTTGCATTGGAGATTTTGATCAATAAGATTTTCTAGCTGAAGAGTTTTATTCTGGATTTCATTGTTCTTTCCATCTATTTCATCTTTCATCTTTCATCTTGTTTCTTTGTTCCAAGACTTCACAAATCTTTTTGACTGAATTTTTTGTTCTCTTTTCAATTTTCTCACTTCTTCTTGCAGAGATCCATTCTTTTCTAGAAGTTCTTTGATTGCATTGTTTGCTTCATCTGAGCTGCTTGAAGGGAAAAAGTCTTCAATCTTTTCTTCAACATACTGGTGGTCATTGATCTGATTTGCAAGTTCCTTCCTTCTTTTTAAGGAAAGGGAATGATGCTCTCTTGCTTCTTTGAGTTGAGTTATGGCCATTTCCAAATCTAGTTTTTCATTCTCGATTACTTTGTTCAGTCTGAATATCTCCATTGTCCTGAATCTTTTCTCAAGCTGTCAAACTTTATTCTAAGATCCACTGAGCTCTGATAACAATTGTTAGAAATATTCAAGACTATCTAGGTTACTGAGAGGGGAGGGGTGAATCCGTAACTTCAAAACTTTTAACAGATTCAGATCTTAATAATATTAGATTGATAATCTGACTGCATGGATGAGTAATAGAAAGAATAAAATATTCATAACACTTAGAACACAGAGATTTGGTGACCCAGAAGAACCTTCCAAGTAGAAAGTAAAACTGGGGTGGGGATGATACCCATAAAACTTTAATACTATAGTATAAAGTTTGCCAGTTAAGGCTTACAATGATCAATTCTAATGATCTGCCCTGTTAGGAGCAATAAGGATTGCTAGGTCCACCTTGTTAGAGGATTTACAAACATACAATGAAGTATGCACTCGGTTAAGAGATTTTTACAAAGACTATTAAGTCTACCCGGTTAAAGGATTTCAAGTTGATTCACCTATTAGAATGAAACAGTAGATCTCTTACTTGTAGCTGTACTTGCGGATTGAGATTCTTTGATGTACTGATCACCTTCTGTGATGGATAAATCTTTGCTACTTCTTATACTGCTGTAGCCCTTTGTAATTCGCTTCTCTCTGCCTTTCTCTCTTTTTCATACTTGTCTATATTTCATCATTCTTGGATATGACATAAAACATTGTTTATATATCAATCTAAGTCAATTCCAAAATAATTACAAAGTCGGCTCTTAAACAAGTAAACACAAATATTACTGAGTCGGCCGAAAAATAGTTACATGGTTACTGCAAACTAACTCGGTAACTTTCTGATACTCGGCATCCACTGCATTACTTGACATCATCATGCACTCGGTAGAAGTGGAAACTCAATCCATACTAACCACTCGGTCATAGTTTTGAACTCGGTAAACACTAGAGACTCGGTAGATAAAGTGTTACTTGGTAGAAACTAAATTTCCTGTTTAACCATGCAGGCACTCGGTAAACACTATGAAACTTTGCGAGCTCGGTATGCATTGCTCTACTTGGTAGGCTCTGCTCGGTAAGTACTGATCTGCTCGGTATGTATTGATATGCACAGTATGGACTGAACTGCTCAGTATGTACTATTCTGCTCGGTATGTACTGATCTGCTCGGTATATACTATTATGCTCAGTATGTACTGATCTACTCGGTATGTACTGTTCAGAATAAGTGTTGTCACTAATGACAATCATGCTTAATGCCAACATATATATGTATATATATACATATATATATATACATATATATATGTATATATATGTATATATGTATATATATATATGTATATATATATGTATATATATATATGTACATATATTGTATATCTATATATGTATACATATGTATATATGTACATAGATGTATATATGTACATATATGTATATATCTATATCTATATATCTATATATATATATATATGTATGTATGTATATATATATCTACATACATATATATATATATATATATATACATATAGATATATACATATATACATAGATACATATATACATATATAGGTACACATATACATATATATATATATCTATTGATATATGTATATATCTATTGATATATATATATGTGTATATATGTATATATGTATATATATATATATATATATATATATATATATATATATATATATATGTATATGTATATGTATATATGTATATGTATATCTATATGTATATGTATATGTATATGTATATGTATATGTATATGTATATCTATATCTATATCTATATATATATACTCTCATGCCCCTGACAGTCTCAGGTTTTACTTTTCAATGTTATGTTATGTTGGATTTCTGGTTTGATTAGCATCATTTTATTTGGAACAATATTTCTGTTAGACTTCTATGAGTTTGAACTCTGATTTTGTTCATTTGAACCTTGTTGTTTGGAATAAATATGTTTATATCTATAAATTCTGCCAGACACTCAGAGAATTATGTCTATTTTTGTAGCTTAATGAGTTTTTTTTGATGTCAGAATTGGTTTAGACTGACTTTTGAATTAATGGTTCTGGATAGTTCAGTAGAGATTTGAGTATTGGTATGATTGTGAAAATAAGGACAACTAAAATGGTTAGTCAATTATCTTTTAATTGGTTCATTGTTTTGGAATTCTAAATAATAATATGTTAAACATAATTAGAATAGGTTTTATTATTATGGATAAATGTGTCTTGATGTTGTAAACAGTATATAGAGATTGTTGTTACTTAATGTTAATCAAATTTTGAGTTTGAAATAAATAAATAAATAAATATATATGTATATTTATACATATATTTATGAGTAATTGTTTTAGAGATTATGTTGTTTTTCTTTACTAAAACTAAAGAATTATCTAAGTTAGCATACCCTATTTTGTATGTTAGTAAGAGGTTAATTTGTTGAGTGTAGTAATTGGCATTGTTAATGTGCTGTTAACATTGATGCTTAAGTTAGTTTTTCTTAATTGATGCAGGAGCATCCTGGGTGTAAGAGCAATCTTGCATCACCCAAAAAAAAATATTTCTATTTTTATATTCAATAAGGGCTATTTTGTGCAGAGCTGCTATTTATGGAAAGTTACTATTTTTGGTAATTTTTGTATGTACTCAGAATGATCTGATTTCTTTCTTGGAGGTTCATTTTGGTCATATAAGTCTGCCAGTAAAGTTTCATTGCCAGATCAAGTGTATATTGGAAGATATTGAAGATTTTTGATATTGGCAGCAGGGTACAGAAACTTTGAACTCAGTTTTGAAGGCTTTAGAGGCCCTGGATGAGGTCAAAAATTTGGGTGATGGGTGCTTGCATGGATCAAGCTTGTAGAGTGCTTCGTGGTGTTTCTGAAATGGGGTTATAATAGCTGATCGGGTCAACCGGTGATGACTTATGGTCTTCGGAAGTTGGGCCACCTGAAACGGCAGAAAAATAATTTTTCTTCAAAATTTCTGTTCTGGTCTCAAAGGTTATCTTGAGCCAACTATAATGTAATAAAATGTAAAATAAAATAATTCTAAGTCTGCCGGCCTTATTGGCTAAAATTTTGGAACCTTCCCAGGCGGTGGGAAAATTGCCTATATAAGGAAGGCTGCATTATTGTCTTAGGCAGTTCAGAATAGTTCTGGGTAGTAGATCTGGGTAATAATTCAAGGCTTTTTCCTATAGAATATTTTAAGGGAAGGCTCATGTGGCTTTGCATATTGTAATTCTAAAAGTTTATAATTCCACATTTGTGGAGATAATAAGAAGCCAATTTTCTGTTCTTGCATATTGTTGTTGTTTCTCTATTTCTGTTATGTGTTTGTGGTATTAAGGGGAGCACCCTTCACCAAGTGGTATCAGAACAGGAGTTCTTGAGTGTGTAAACAGATCACCAACTGTGAGGTAGTTTGCACCAGGACCGTGGTTAGGGTGTCAACGCACATCGCAAAAATACCTCTGCGAAGAGAACGTGGCGGAAGAGCTGGTGCTGTGACACCTGAGGTTAGAGAGCTGCAGAGACAAGTGTGAGCATTGCAAGAAGAGATTCATAGGGGAATGAATCTTAATGTCAGATATGAAAGTGAGGATGAAGCCGAAGAAAAATATCAAGAAGGAGAAGCTGAAATTGTGAACCTGGAGGAAGAAAGACTTTTTCGGGCAATTTCCAAGATTGAGAAAAGACCTAAGATTGAGGTTCCTACATTTTCTAGAAATCTTAACCCAGAGGAATTGATCGACTGGATCAATGAATGTGAAGAATATTTTGAGTATGAAGATGTTGAGGATCCTAATAGGGTCAAATTTGTGAAGGCCAGACTGAAAGGTCATGTGAAGATCTGGTGGCAAGAAATTCAGTTGGAGCAAAATAGAAGGGGAAAGGAGAAAATCATGAGATGGGATTAGATGGTGGATAAATTGAAGCGACCGTTCATTCCTGTTGATTATGAGCTTGACCTATTGAACAAAATGCAGAGTTTGAAGCAAGTAGGAAGATCTGTTCAGGAGTATACAGAGGAGTTCTATCGACTTCTCATTAGAAGAGGCCATGCGGAAGCTGATAAGGAGAAAGTTGCCCGATACCTTAATGGGTTAAGGTTAAGCATTCAGGAGGAGCTGAATCTGGTTCGAATGAATAGTATTGAAGAGGCATACCAGTTTTCCCTAAAAGTAGAGGAAAAGCTGAACAAGAAGTTTGAGAGAAGACAAAATGGAAGAGGTCACGGTGGATGATCTGGTGGACTGTCATATGGTGGCCGAAATGAAGATCTGAGAAAGAAGGATGAGGCCAGTAGCAGTCAAAATCAATGAGGAAATAATTCCAATCACTTCCAAGATTAGAATAATAGAGATCAGAGAGGAAGAGGAAGAGGACAAGGATCTGGAAGAGGTGGCTTTTGTGGAACATGTTTTCACTGTGGAGAAGAAGGTCATAGGGCATTTGAATGTCCTCAGCACCAAGGCAAAATAGATAGGAGAAATGAAGGCCAGCCCAAAGTTGCACATGTAGATGAAGATGCTAGATCATCAAATTCTGAAGATGCTGAAAGAGGAGAAACGCTAATTAATAGAAGAGTCTTGCTGAGTGGTGAGAACGAACCTGAACAAAGGAGGAGCTTGTTTCGCACTCGATGCAAGTGTGAGGGTAAATGCTGTGATGTGATTATCGATAGTGGAAGCACTAACAATTTGGTGTCAGAAGAGATGGTGACAAAGTTGAAGCTCAAGTGATAGAAACACCCACATCCATATCGGATTGCCTGGGTGCAGGATGACCACAAGCTCATGGTCAGTGAACAGTGCCTGGTAAAGTTCAAGATCAGTGGGTACCAAGATGAGGTACTATGTGATATCATCTCTATGGATGCATGTCATATGTTATTGGGTAGACCGTGACAGTTTGAAAGATGTGCTATACACGATGGTCATGCAAATACCTATTCCCTGACAAAGGATGGAATGCGACACAAGCTAAAGCCATTGAAGGAGACCGAAGAAAAGGTATGTGGTAATGCAAGAATACATTTGTTGATGGAAGAAAATTCCTACATGGTATGAGGCATGAGCATGTGTATTTTGCTTTAATTATAAAAGTTGGTAAAGAAGAAGTAGAGGATGTACCTATAGAGGTTAGAGATTTGTTGAATGAGTTTCAAGATATTATATCTGATAATGTACCTGATGGATTACCACTAGTAAGAAAGATCAGTCATCAGATAGATTTGATTCCAGGAGCCAGTTTTCCAAATAAGGTAGCACAGAGAATCACACCAGTAGAAACTGAAGAGTTGAACAAACAAGTACATGAGTTATTGTAGAAGGGGTTGATTCGAGAGAGTCTGAGTCCCTGTGCTATACCAGCGGTATTAGCACCAAAGAAGAATGGAAAATAGAGGATGTGTATAGATTTTAGGGCAATAAACAAGATCACAATCAAGTATAGGTTTTCATTGCCACGAATGGATGATATTATGGACTGTTTAAGTGGAGCTGTGTATTTCTCAAAGATAGATCTGAAGAGTGGATATCACTAGATTCGGATCACAGAAGGAGATGAATGAAAGACTGCCTTCAAGACAAAGGAAGGACTATATGAGTGGTTAGTCATGCCTTTTGGGATAACCAATGCACTGAGCACTTTCACGCGGCTCATGAATGAGGTTCTGAAAGAATTTTTGGGTAAGTTTGTCATTGTTTACCTAGATGATATTTTGATCTTTAGTAAGACATTGGATGAGCATATGATGCATATTAGTATGGTATTTGAGAAGTTGAGAGAAGAAAAATTGTTGATTAATTTGAAGAAGTGCAGTTTTGTGAAGAAAGAGTTAGTGTATTTGGGATTTGTAGTTTCAGAAGAAGGTCTAAAAATGGACCCAGAGAAGGTACAGGCTATCTTTGAATGGCCTACTCCAAGGAGTGCTACTAAGGTAAGATCTTTTCATGGTCTAGCCAGCTTTTATAAAAAGTTTATCAAAAATTTTAGTAGTATTTGTGGACCCTTGACTGAAACAATGAGAGGGGATAGAAAAGAGTTTAAGTGGACTAATGGGGCAGAAAAGAGTTTTCAATTGTTGAAACACAAAGTTACAGAACAACCTATTTTAGCACTTTCAAATTTTAATAAGGTGTTTCAAGTAGATTGTGATGCTAGTGGTACTGCAATAGGAGCTATTATGAGCCAAGAAGGTAAACCCGTTGCTTATTTAAGTGAGAAGTTAAATGATGCCAAGAGAAAATATTCTGTTTATGATCAAGAATTTTATGCTATAGTTCAAGCATTAAAGAAGTGGAGAGATTATCTGCTTGTTAAGGAGTTTGTTTTGTATACTGATCATCAAGCTTTGCAATATTTGAATAGTCAAGGAAAGTTGAATCAGAGGCATTTGAAATGGGTTGAGTTTTTGCAGAGTTATACATTTGTTTTGAAACACAGAAGTGGAAAGTCTAACAGGGTTGCAGATGCTCTTACCAGAAGGCAACTATTGTTGACAGAGATGTAGATTGAGGTGGTTGGGTTCAAGGAACTCAAGAATTTGTATCCAGAGGATCCTGATTTTGGTGAAGCTTGGAAAGCTTGTACAGAACCTGTTACTCTAGCTAGGACGAAATGGTTGGATTTCATCATCCAGGATGATATGCTATTCAGAGGGAGTCAGTTGTGCATTGCAAAAAGTTCTATGAGGGAGAATCTCATCAAGGAGAAGCATAGTGGAGGATTGGCGGGATATTTTGGTCGTGATAAAAGCCTTGCTTTGGTTAGTGAAAATTATTATTGGCCATAAATGCAGGAAGATGTGAAGAAGTTTGTACAGAGTTGCAGAGTATGTCAGATGGTGAAAGGAGTGAAGCAGAATACAGGGTTGTATCAGACATTACCTATACTAGAGAAGCCTTGGGAGGATATCAATATGGACTTTGTTCTTGGTTTACCAAGGATACAGTGGGGACATGATTCAATTTTTGTAGTAGTTGACAGATTTTTGAAGATGACACATTTCATTCCCTACAAGAAGACTAATGATGTTGTTCATGTAGCAGAATTATTTTTCAGAGAAGTAGTGAGACTTCATGGTTTGCCAAAGACCATAGTTTGAGATTGGGACACTAAGTTTGTTGGATATTTTTGGCGTACATTGTGGAAGAAGTTGAAGAAAAATTTGAAGTTCAGTTCATCACATCATCCAAAGACTGATGGACAGACAGAGGTGGTGAATAGGAGTTTGAGAAATTTGCTGAGATGTTTGGTTGGAGATAAGCCAACAGGATGGGATTTGATTTTACCACAGGCAAAATTTGCATACAATAATTCTGTCAATAGGAGCACTGGTAAATCACCATTCCAAATTGTATATGGAAGTAGTCCAAGAAATGCATCTGAATTGAGAAAGATCGATAAAGGAGAAATAAGTAGTGCTGAAGCTGAGGATTTTGCAGAACACTTGAAGAACATCCATGAGGAGGTGAGGAAGCATATTACCAAGATCAATGCACAGTATAAGGCTAAGGTAGATGAGAAAAGGAGGCATAAGGAATTTTAGGTTGGCGATGAAGTCATGGTTCATTTGCGGAAGGAGTGATTTCTGGCTGGTACATATAACAAGCTGAAAATGAAGAAGTTTGGGCCATGTAGGATACTGAAGAAACATGATTCAGGAAATGCATATGAGGTAGAATTGCCTACTAAGCTGAATATTTCACCAGTGTTTAACATTTCAGATTTGACAGAGTATCATGAAGGAGGTGTTGAAGATGAGGTTGTAGCAGCACAGTGGAGTATTCCAGCAACCAGTTCAGATATCAAGGAGATTGAAGACATACTGGACAGTCATGTTGGTAGAAGCACAAGGGACAGGACATATGAAGAGTATTTGGTCAAATGGAAAGGACCACCTATTGAAGATTCATCATGGCTAACAAAGGAGGAGGTTAACCGTCTTGGTTTCCTCTGCACACCTAAGTCATGATAGGGTCACTTCTCAAATTACCCCAGGTGTCTGATGCAGGAGCATCCTAGGTGTAAGAGCAATCTTGCATCACCCAAAAAAAAATATTTCTATTTTTATATTCAATAAGGGCTATTTTGTGCAGAGCTGCTATTTATGGAAAGTTACTATTTTTGGTAATTTTTGTATGTGCTCAGAATGATCTGATTTCTTTCTTGGAGGTTCATTTTGGTCATATAAGTCTACCAGTAAAGTTTCATTGCCAGATCAAGTGTATATTGGAAGATATTGAAGATTTTCGGTATTGGCAGTAGGGTACAAAAACTTTGAACTCAGTTTTGAAGGCTTTAGAGGCCTTGGATGAGGTTAAAAATTTGGGTGACGGGCACTTGCGTAGGTCAAGCTTGTAGAGCGCATCGTGGTGTTTTTGAAATGGGGTTATAATAGCTGATCGGGTCAACTGGTGATGACTTATGGTCTTCGGAAGTTGGGCCACCTGAAATGGTGGAAAATAATTTTCTTCAAAATTTCTGTTCAGGTTTCAAAGGTTATCTTGAGCTGACTATAATGTAATAAAATGTAAAATAAAATAATTCTAAGTTTGGTCGTCCTTATTGGCTAAAATTCTGGAACCTTCCCAGGCAGTGGAAAATTGCCTATATAAGGAAGGCTATATTATTGTCTTAAGCAGTTCAGAATAGTTCTGGGTAGTAGATCTGGGTAATAATTCGAGGCTTTGTCCTATAGAATATTGTAAGGGAATGCTCATGTGGCTTTGCATATTGTAATTCTGAAAGTTTGTAATTCCACATTTGTGGAGATAATAAGAAGCCAATTTTCTGTTCTTGCATATTGTTGTTGTTTCTCTGTTTCTGTTATGTGTTTGTGGTATTAAGGGGAGCACCCTTCATCATTAACCTAAGATCAACTAATGATATCTAACATAGATGTTTATTATCTATCGCTAAGTCTTCTTATATATGATCTGGCTTGAAGACATGACTTATCATGGCAGGGTTTAAGTGCACTTTCATCACATAGTGGTGTTAGTGGGGTTTAAGCTATTTTTGGGTTATGGGATTGTACTTTGATGGACATTTGGCAGGGAATGTATTGTGTTTTTTGCAATAGATAAGTTTTTATTGAATGAACTCATTGATGTTATTCATTTTTGTGTTTGATGTCTGCCATTAGCTCTGATGAAGAGTTGCAGTTGAATATGACTCCATTTTTCACCATGTATTTCTGCGACAGTTTGGGTAAACAGTTAGTAATGCATCCATCTCTCTATTATATCTTATATGATAAGTTTCTTGGAATGGAAAGGGGTTTTCATGACAAGTTTTACCCTTTTGTCCATGGACATTTAGGAAGTTTTGTGTTTCATACTATTATCTCTGCATTTGCGTTGTGGGCTCTCTTGCACGACACTTTGGCAATCAGTGGAAAGAGATCTCTGTAGTTAAGTTGAGGGTTCAACTATGAAGCTCACCAGGCAGGGGCTAGGTTTGGCATTTCGGTCTTTGGTTACCTCCCCACACAAATACCAGGCAGGGGCAATCTCTCACCTTATCCTCTGTTTCCATTTTTTTTCTGCAAATGAAATAGTAGAATGTTTAATTACCACTGTTTGTTAGTCGATGAATGTGAGGTTTTGTGAATGTATTCTCTGTGAGCTCGGTCATGAACCGGTTACTTCTTGGATGGATTAAGAAGTTTATTTAGTAATGGTGGTTATGATTAGTGGAGGAATTCGAAATACATGTTCTTATATGTTGTTTTCGAGCATATTGTGTTGATGGGTTTTTTCTTTCGTCTGAGTATGAAGTTGTCAGTGTTTTTCTTTATGTTTGTCCCGAACTATGGGGAATATAGTTGTTGCAGTTGATATATGGTTATTTCCTAGTGTGTTTTGTGTCGATGTATACTTTATCTTTGGTCAGTATTAAGGGGGTTAATCAGGAATGAGTATCGGCTTATAAGTGCAGTTTGAAACCCAGGATGAGTTTTTCTTTAAAAGCTTCTTTAACGGTATTCTCGTACTATTTCCTATTGTTAGGAACACTGTAGCATGAAATGTTTACATTATGTAAGAGTTTTTGGTCATAAGGTGAAATCGGGTATTCTTATCACTGTTTATAAATTGAATCTGGTATCGATGTTTTCTTTTTGAGCCGTATTGTGGAAATAGAGATTAGTGGTAGCTCATAGTGTTACTTGATACCTATCATATTGTGTATTTACACTCTCACAACATAGGTGTGGATTAAGGTATTCTTGGTTGTACTCCTTTAGATATCTCGTATCGATGTTTGTTGTGTCAAATGGATGTTTGTCACTATCTATTTCAATCAATAGTGAAAATCTAGATAGTTTTTGGTTGTACCAAATCCTGACTGCGAGCTATATGATTCTTCAGAAATAATCACCAGTGTGAAAAATAGTTGTATCGACATTAGGAAATGTTAGGAATTTTTTTAGGAAAATCAATTATTATCATTTTCAGTCAGTAAGGAAGACCACTTTGATATTTTGTTTAAAATGTAGATGACGGTTCTTATTACTCTGTTATTCCTTTTATGGAATTAGAAGATTTAGTAGTATTGTAAGGTAGATGTGTTTGATAGGACTGAGATGACTAGTATGGTTTTGTTCAATGTGTAGTTATGGGCTTGAACTTTTGTGAATGATGAGTTACATTATATAAATATATATGTTTATATATATATACCTGCTGGGATATGTATATGTATACACAGGCCGTGGTGTATACATGTACATACACCAACATGTATGTAAAAGATGCTATGTTTATCATTTTGAACTATTAATTACAAGTTTATATAAATAAATAAATAAATAAATAAATAAATAAATATATATATATATATATATATATATATATATATATATATATATATTATATATATATATATATATATATATACCTGCTGGGATATGTATATGTATACACAAGCCGTGGTGTATACATGTACATACGCCAACATGTATATAAAAAATGCTATGTTTATCATTTTGAACTATTAATTAAAAGTTTATATAAATAGATATATATATATATATATATATATATATATATATATATATATATATATATATATATATATATATATATATATATATATATATATATATATACACACCTGCTGGGATATGTATATGTATACACAAGCTTTGGTGTATACATGTACATACGCCAACATGTATGTATAAAAGTATGAACTTGTAATTAACAGAGAAGGATGTATGGAAAATTAGTTTATAATAAATCAGTTATGGCAAGCTTGTATGTTTGTTAAAAGCAATGGGTGTTGTGTTGATTCATTTCATATATGATTATATTAGTTCTTTTCTATTCAATGGTAACGTGATTTCAATATGGACATTTTATTGTACAGTTTAAGATGTAATGTTAAGTTAATGTGGAGATTATTATTTGATTGGATTTGTGCTGGAGAAAGTATTGTGATCTTTTCTTCTTTTGGGAAGCATCATGTTTACGTATGTATGCTGAGGAAACATGGATCTAAATGGATTTCTGATTGTTGTTTCAATTTTATAAATTGATGCAATAGTAATGGAGTGTTATTGAAATGGTGTAATGTATTTCATTTCATTTTAGTCATTAATTGCTAGATCAAGTGTTTTGAGATAATGCAAGTATGATCCTTAGATTGGGGGCTGACACTAGTCTAGTACCTTGTGGTGATAGAATTTCTGTTAGTTGTGACTGACACTAGTCTATATCCTTATGGGAAAGAATTTCTATCAGTTGTTTAATTAAGTGATAATTATAAATTCAAGGGATATGGGTTTCAATTAATAAGATAAAACATTATGGTTTCATCAGACATAATGGATTACTATGAGGTTTCCTTACGGATACATAGCGTAGGTCCTTATGTGGACACCCATGAACTATTGGATCATTACTTGTCATTTTCTTGGCGAGTTTATTTCTATTGGAAAGAGATTATGTGCTTGATGATTTTGGTGTAAAAGAATGGAATTATGTTATTAGATTTCAATAACATCTGTATTTAATCTGCATAATTGTTATGTTATACTGACTTTTATGGTTGCAGAATTTTGGAGATGATTCGTTATCTTTATCAATGTGACTGAGCCCTGTTTGCAATTGCACTTGTGTTTACTTTTGGTTTTCAGGTTTTAGATGGATAAATCAATGAGTATGGAATAGTGGATAGAAGTTGTTAAGTTTTATGGGAAGCAGATCATTTCTTGGTTACTAGTTATCAAAAGTATTCGTAGAATGTAAAGGATCGGTTAAGAAGGAAATTTTGTTTTTGAAACTAAGTCTTTGAATAAAGAGTATTCTTATTACTCTGATGTAATTTAGTTGAAAACTATAAAGCTCTTAGAAGAAGTTACTATGATTATATGTCCAGTTTGTAGTTTAAAAAAATAATTTATTACTATGGTTCTATGTGGTTTTGTTTATGGTTGTTTCTTCTTTGGTTTCATCTTTTGGCTTTAAGTATAGATGGGGTGTTACATTTGGTATCAGAGCGGAGTTTTAAACACTCAAGGCTTGAGGGTTTAAAAAGGAAAGGGGTTTTATCATTATGATTCCTTGGTGATTCTTAATGATCTTTTCTATAGGATTTCAAGCATGCCTCCTGTTACACGAGGAGCACAAAGATGTGGTGACCCAGTTGATGCTGACTTAGGTAGAGGTAGGGGTGGATGACATGGTCATGGTCATGGCCGAGGAAGAGGATGAGGTCCCCAAGGAATACTTGGTGATGAAAAAGTTGATCCTTTAATAGGAATGGATCAGGAAGATAGAGAGGTACCTTAGGTTGAAGTTCTCCAACAGATCCTTGAGAGGTTGGATAAAATTGAAGCAAGGAACAATGTTCCAGTTGGTGTAGCAAATGCTCATGTTATACGAGCCCCTGTAGTAGAAGATCCTATTATCAGACCTTTCTAAGGTCAAAGGACCATATTTCAATGGAACAGAGGGTGGTGCTGAAGCTGAAGCATGGCTCTTGAACATCGAAAGATGTTTTATTCTCCATGATTATCATGGTAATGTGAAGGTTCATTGGACCATAATGCAGCTAAGATCCTTTGCTTCCATATGGTGGACTATGGAACTAGAGAAACTTGGAATTCTTATCTCTTAGGTTACATGGGAGCTTTTCATAGAAAGATTCCGTGAGAGATTCATGTCGGATTATTGGCAGCAAACTAGATCCGAAGAATTCTTCAGTATTTCTCAAGGTAACTCAACGGTGGAAATTTATGAGAGGAGGTTTTTCCAACTGAAGAAATATTCTGGTTGGTTAGAGAATGATAAGCCTTTGGTACAATATTTCATTAGGGGTTTGAACCCTAAAATTGGGAGAAGAAGTGAGAACTTTCAAACCTAAGATAGTGAAAGAAGCTACTGATCAAGCCAAGCTCACAGAATTGAAGTCAGGATTTTCAGCCAAAGGATCAGTGAATCCACCAGCTCAAAGCAGTGGGAAGAATCAGAAACCTTATCAAGATAATTTCAAGGCATTTTACAGTGGATCAAGTGGTAAATTTCAGAAGAGGAAGTTTGAAAAGTTTTCCAAATCAAACAAGAGTTTCAAGGTTCCTGAGCAACCTAAGTCCTTTAAACCAACTCAGAGTGTACAATAGAGTTATGCATCACCTCCAGTGAACTCATCATAGGATAAAAGAACCAAGAGAGGAGAAAAATGTTGGCAATGTGGGCAATTGGGGCATTTGCAATGGAATTGTCCCCTTCGAGGCAATAGTCAGGTCAGGTATAAAGCCATAGGTTCTAAGGCTACTATTGGTGATTCTGGAAGGAATCATCGCATCTTTTCTACTATGGATCAGAAACAAGCAGATCATCAGAACATTGTGATTGAAGCTAGAGGTAATTACCAAGGTAAGAAGATCTCTATTTTATTTGACTCTGGTGCCGCTGGCTCTTTTATTTCTTCCAATTTGGTTAAGCAATGTGGAATTCCTATGAGTAAAGCTGAATTGGCATGGCAAGTCAAGTTAGCATTAGGGACTAAGGTTGAATCGGGGTTTATAGCTGAAAATTGTAAGGTCCAATTTAAGGCTTTTACTACTACAGTTAGCCTTAGGGTTATTCCTTTAGGTTCTTATGACATTATTCTGGGTATGGAATGGTTAGATCAACACCAAGGTGTCATCGATTGTAGAGAGAAGACCGTTAGGTGTATCGATGATAATAGAACCATTAAGTTTATTATAGGTGTTAAGAGGCCTATGTCAATCAGAACTATTTCTGCTAAGCAACTTTAGAGATGTTTACAAAAGGGATGCAAATTATTTTCTATTTCTATCAATGATTTTGAAGAACCAGTTGCTTGGAACACCAGCTTAGATCATCCAATTTTGAAGGAATTCTCAGATGTATTCATTACAGAGATTTTGGGAATCCCACCTAAAAGAGAAATTGATTTTAGGATTGATCTTTTGCTGGGAACTGAACCGATTTCCAAGACTCCTTACTGCATGACCACTCAAGAATTAGTGGAACTCAAGGTTCAACTTGAGGAACTTCTTGAGAAGGGGCTTATTAGACCTAGTGTTTCACCTTGGGGAGCACCTGTTATCTTCGTCAACAAGAAGGATGGATCTTTAAGGCTTTGTATCGACTATAGACAACTGAACAAAGTTACTATCAAGAATAGATATCCTCTACCTCACATCGATGATTTTTTTGATCAAGTGAAGGGTGCCAAGGTGTTTTCCAAGATTGATCTCAAATCTGGATACCATCAATTAAGGATTCAAGAAGTTGACATTCATAAAACAACCTTTCGCACAAGGTATGGGCATTATGAATTCATGGTAGTGCCATTTGGGTTGACTAATGCACCATCAATATTCATGAGTTTGATGTAGGGAGTATTCAAGACTTTCTTAGATAAGTTTGTGGTAGTGTTCCTTGATGACATTTTGGTATATTCTAACTCCTTGGAGGAGCATGAGCAGCATTTGAGGTAAGTCTTTGAATGTCTTCGCAAGAACAAGTTATATGCCAATCCTCAAAAATGTGAATTTTTCAAAACTGAAATAAGTTATTTGGGTCACATCATTATAGGAGATGGAATAGCTGTTGATTCTGCTAAGATCAGGGCAATTGTAGAGTGGCCAACTCCTACCAATGTGTCTGAAGTATGAAGTTTTATGGGTCTGGCTAGCTACTATAGAAGATTTGTGGCTAATTTTTCAAAGATAGCCCATTCCATTACTTCTCTCCAGAGAAAGGGTAAGAAATTCATCTGGTTAGATAAATGTGAAGAAGCATTCCAACATCTTAAGGAACGTTTGACTAGTGCACCAATTTTAGCGGTACTTGATCCTTCTAAGGAATTTGTTGTGTGCACCGATGCCTCATTGGATGGTTTAGGGGCTGTCTTGATGCAAGATGGTAGGGTCATTGCTTATGAATCTAGGAAACTAAAGGATCATGAAATTAATTATCCTACTCATGATTTGGAACTCGCAGCAGTGATTCATGCTTTGACCAAATGGTGACATTTTCTTCTTGGTTGACATTTTGAGCTACATACGGATCACAGAAGTCTGCAATATTTGTTCATGCAGCCCAATCTTAATGCATGTCAGCGCAGATGGATGAAGTTTTTGTGTGAGTATGACTTCGAAATGAAGTATATTCAGGGTAAAGAAAACAAAGTAGCGGATGCTCTTAGCAGAAGGCCTCATGAACTCTCTTCTTTGACCCTCACAATTGACTTGAAAGAGAGAATACTTCTGAATTTGGTTATTGATCCTTGGTACTTAGATATCAAAGTAGTGATTGATAGGGGCAGTGTATTAGAAGGCAGATTTGAGGGTTACTCTATCAGCACTGAAGGATTAATGACTTACCGAGGTAGCATATATGTGCCAGAAGTCAGGAATCTCCAGAACCTAGTTATGAATGAAGCACATAAGGCACCTTATTCAACACATCCTGGTGTGAAGAAGATGCATGCTGATCTTAAGCAGCATCACTACTGGCCGTGTATGAAGAGGGATATTGCTGATTTTGTGGCTAGATGCGTGGAGTGTCAGAGAATAAAAGCTGAACATCAACATCCAACTAGTTTACTTCAATCTCACAGCGTGCCTGAATGGAAATGGGATACCATATCCATAGATTTCATAGTGGGGTTACCATTTTCAGCTAGGCGACATGATGCCATTATGGTTGTTGTTGACCGATTAACCAAAGTTGCCCACTTTATTCCCATAAGATCCACTTATAATGCTACATGTGTGGCATGGATTTATATGGAACAGATTGTTAAGCTGCATGGGATTCCTAAGAAGATCATATCTGATAGGGATTCAATTTTTACTTCATCTCTATGGAGATCTTTGCAGCATGAATTAGGTACTCAGCTGAACTTTAGTTCAGCATATCATCCCGAAACTGACAGACAGACTGAGTGTGTCAATCAGATTTTGGAAGATATGCTTAGAATGTATGTGATGGATAGGCAAAATAGATGGGAAGAGTACTTACATCTGGTTGAATTTGCTGACAACAATGGTTACCATAGTTCTATAGGTATGGCTCCTTTCCAGGCTTTGTATGGAAGACCATGTAGAACACCTTTAAGCTGGGATAATCTTCAGGACAAAATTCTTCTAGGTCCCAAGATGCTTTAGGATTTAGAACAATAGGCTAAGCGTATCAGAGAACACCTATCTATAGCTTAGGACAGGAAGAAAAAGTATGCAGACCTGCATAGGATTGAACGTCAATTTGAAGTTGGGAATAAGGTATTTCTTCGGGTTAGGCCCCAGAAAAGTCCTATTAAGTATGGTAAAAGGTCAAAATTGTCTCCAAGATTTGTGGGACCATTTGAGATCCTAGAACGAGTGGGTCTAGTTGCCTACAGACTTGCTTTGCCTCCCAGTCTTTCACGAATTCATGATGTATTTCATATTTCCATTTTAAGGAAATATATACCTGACATTGCACAGGTGCTAAATTGGAAAAATTTATAGGTGGTAGATGGTCAACTAATGCTGGAACCAGTATAGATCATCCAGTAAAGAGAGCTAAATCTCAGAGGATGCAAGGTGAAATAGGTAAAGGTGTTATGGGATCTTGATGATGTAGCTTCTGCAACTTGGGAAGATACAGGGGCTATGAGAGCTGCACATCCTCATTTGTTTATAGGCTTCCAGGAGTAAGCCTAGTCTGGTGGGGAAGGGTGTCATGCCCCTGATAGTCTTAGGCTTTACTTTTCAATGTTATGTTATGTTATGTTGGATTTTTGGTTTGATTAGCATTGTTTTATCTCGAGCAATATTTATGTTAGACTTCTATGAGTTTGAACTCTGATTTCGTTCATTTGAACCTTGTTGTTTGGAATAAATATGTTTATCTCTGTAAATTCTACCAGACACTCAGAGAATTATGTCTATTTCTGTAGCTTAATGAGTTTTTCTAATGTCAGAATTGGTTTAGATTGACTTTTGAATTAATGGTTCTGGATAGTTCAGTAGAGATCTGAGTATTGGTATGATTGTGAAAATAAGGACAACTAAAATGGTTAGTCAGTTGTCTTTTAATTGGTTCATTGTTTTGGAATTCTAAATAATAATATGTTAAAAATAATTAGAATAGGTTTTATTATTATGGATAAATGTGTCTTGATGTTGCAAACAGTATATAGAGATTGTTGTTACTTAATGTTAATCAAATTTTGAGTTTGAAATAAATAAATAAATATATAAATATGTATATTTATGAGTAATTATTTTAGAGATTACATTGTTTTTCTTTACTAAAACTAAAGAATTATCTAAGTTAGCATACCCTATTTTGTATGTTAGTAAGAGGTTGATTTGTTGAGTGTTAGTAATTGGCATTGTTAATGTGCTGTTAACATTGATGCTTAAGTTAGTTTTTCTTAACCTAAGATTGACTAATGATATCTAACATAGATGTATATTATCTATCCCTAAGTCTTCCTATTTATGATCTGGCTCAAAGACATGACTTATCACGGCAGGGTTTAAATGCACTTTCATCGCATAGTGGTGTTAGTGGGGTTTAAGCTATTTTCGGGTTATGGGATTGTACTTTGATGGACATTTGGCAGGGAATGTATTGTGTTTTCTGCAAGAGATAAGTTCATATTGAATGAACTCATCGATGTTATTCATTTTTGTGTTTGATGTCCACCATTAGCTCTGATGAAGAGTTGCAATTGAATATGACTCCATTTTTCACCATGTATTTCTGTGACAGTTTGGGTAAATAGTTAGTAATGGATCCGTCTCTCTGTTATATCTTATATGATAAGTTTCTTGGAATGGAAAGGGGTTTTCACAGAAAGTTTTACCCTTCTGTTCATGGACATTTAGGAATTTTTGTGTTTCATACTGGTATCTCTGCATTTGTGTTGTGGGCTCTCTTGCATGACACTTTGGCAATCAGTGGAAAGAGATCTCCGTGGTTGAGTTTAGGGTTCGAATGTGAAGCTCACCAGGTAGGGGCTAGCTTTGGCATTTCAGTCTTTGGTTAGCTCCCCACACAAATACTAGGTAGGGGCAATCTCTCACCTTATCCTCTGTTTCCATTTTTCTTTCAGCAAATGAAATAGTAGAATGTTTAATTACCACTATTTGTTAGTCGATGAATGTGAGGTTTTGCGAATGTATTCTCTATGAGCTCGGTCATGAACCGGTTACTTCTTGGATGGATTAAGAAGTTTATTTAGTAATGGTGGTTATGATTAGTGGAGGAATTTGAAATACATGTTCTTATATGCTGTTTTCGAGCATATTGTGTTGATGGGTTTTTTCTTTGTTCTGAGTATGAAGTTGTCAGTGTTTTTCTTTATGTTTGTGCCAAACTATGGGGAATATAGTTGTTGCAGTTGATATATGGTTATTTCCTAGTGTGTTTTGTGTCGATGTATACTTTATCTTTGGTCAGTATTAAGGGGGTTAATCAGGAATGAGTATTGGCTTATAAGTGCAGTTTGAAACCCAGGATGAGTTTTTGTTTAAAAATCTTCTTTAATGGTATTCTCGTACTGTTTCCTATTGTTAGGAACACTATAGCATGAAATGTTTACATTATGTAAGAGTTTTTGGTCATAAGGTGAAATCGTGTATTCTTATCACTTTTATAAACCGAATCTGGTATCGATGTTTTATTTTTGAGCTGTATTGTGGGAAATAGAGATTAGTGGTAGTTCATAGTGTTACCTGATACTTGTCGTATTGTGTATTTACACTCTCACAACATAGGTGTGGATTAAGGTATTCTTGGGTGTACTCCTTTAGTTATCTGGTATCAATGTTTGTTGTGTCAAATGGGTGTTTGTCACTATCTGTTTCAGTCAATAGTGAAAATGTAGATAGTTTTTGGTTGTACCAAATCCTGACTATGTGCTATATGATTCTTCAGAAATAATCACTAGTGTGAAAAAATAGTTGTATCGACATTAGGAAATGTTAGGAATTTTTTTAGGAAAATCAATTATTATCATTTTCAGTCAGTAAGGAAGACCACTTTGATATTTTGTTTAAAATGTAGATGACGGTTCTTATTACTCTGTTATTCCTTTTATGGAATCGATAGATTCAGTAGTATTGTAAGGTAGATGTGTTTGATAGGACTGAGATGACTAGTATGGTTTTGTTCAATGTGTAGTTATGGGCTTGAACTTTTGTGAATGATGAGTTACGTTATATAAATATATATGTTTATATATATATACCTACTAGGATATGTATATGTATACACAAGCCGTGGTGTATACATGTACATACGCCAACATGTATATAAAAGATGCTATGTTTATCATTCTGAACTATTAATTACAAGTTTATATATATATAAAAGTATAAAAGTATGAACTTGTAATTAACAGAGCAGGATGTGTGGCAAATTAGTTTATAATAAATCGGTTATGGCAAGCTTGTATGTTTGTTAAAAGCGATGGGTGTTGTTTTGGTTCAGTTCATATATGATTATATTAGTTCTTTTCTATTCAATGGTAACGTGATTTCAATATGGACATTTTATTGTACAGTTTAAGATGTAATGTTAAGTTAATGTGGAGATTATTATTTGATTGGATTTTTGCTGGAGAAAGTATTGTGATCTTTTCTTCTTTTGGGAAGCATCATGTTTAGATATGTATGCTGAGGAAACATGGATCTAAATGGATTTCTGATTGCTATTTCAATTTTATAAATTGATGCAATAGTAATGGAGTGTTAGTGAAATGGTGTAATGTAGTTCATTTCATTTCAGTCATTAATTACTAGATCAAGTGTTTTGAGATAATGCAAGTATGATCCTTAGATTGGGGGCTGACACTAGTCTAGTACCTTGTGGTGATAGAATTTCTGTCAGTTGTGACTGACACTAGTCTATATCCTTATGGGAAAGAATTTATGTCAATTTTTTAATTAAGTGATAATTATAAATTCAAGGGATATGGGTTTCAATTAATAAGATAAAACATTATGGTTTCATCAGACATAATGGATTACTATGAGGTTTCCTTACGGATACATAGCGTAGGTCCTTATGTGGACACCCATGAACTATTGGATCATTTGTCATGCCTGACCCTATTTCATTTGTTTCTATGTTCAGTTTGCTAGAAAACTTAACTCTATGGACAGGATGATTTACTATGTTAGTTATTATGTTTTAGTTGGATTTTGTTCTGATCATTTTAATTCTGCATGTGTGTTAGTGTCTGTCATAAGGACCTAATGTTAATTCTGATTTCACTATGAACTCATTTCGAATAGTTGTTTTCTCAGATTGTGATGGTTTTCTGATTGAATCATTGTGCTCATTATGTTATTCTCTTAATAGTGATTGGTAGAATTATGTAAATGTTTTCTGTTGTTAAGTTTGCTTCATCTTCCAATGTTTAATTGCTTACCAGTTATTATGGATTGGATTAAAGAGTGGTGGAAAAATATTCTGTGTATGTTAACATTGCATGAGATTTTGAATTCTGAAAGTGCTCCTTTTTAATATCATGATAGTGACCTATAATATGATGTTAGTATTCTATTAGTAATACTCTGGTTTATGAGCTTTTATAGTGAATGCATATATATATTTATATATATACTGTGATTATATATATATATATATATTTACAAATATATATATACACTGTGATTATATATATATATATTTATGAATATATATATCATGATTATATATATATATATATATATATATATATATATTTACAAATATATATATATACCGTGATTATGTATATAGATATATTTATAAATATATATACCGTGGTCATATTGGATTTTGTAATGTTTTGGATATCTTTCTTTATGAGCAAGGGTGGTCATGTTTTATATGCATGAAGCATATGTACCTAAGTGTGAATGGTAATTTGCACTTAGGCACATATCTTTTGAATGGGATATTGTTAAGTGTTGATCTTACCTTGCTAATAAAGATAGATGCCGTGAAGGTGGTGAAGTTTGGGTGAGGTGGCGTTATCGGCTGTGGTTGTTGGTTTTGGCCGAGCTTTGGGTTTTGTGAGGCGGCTGTTATGGGACACTTGTTGGATGGCATTAATGTTCGTTTGAGATGATCTGCATGTCAGTGGGTGTTGTGATCGAAGCTAGTACTTCGCTGGGCATTGCATTTGGCCAAGTGTGGTAATAGTTATTGTGGCCTGTCTCTATTTTGATTGTGCCGCCATTGATGCTAAGTTAACGGGAAGTGCTTGAGAAGAATTCTGGTTTCTGTTTTGAACTATGGCTATTTGCATGGCGCTTGGTTCGGCCGGCATGAGAGAGTTTAGGGTCGTGGTCGGTGGAGGAATATGCATATCTTTTCCTCACCTCTACGACAACATTACCTTTTTGTGTTGGTTGTCTGTGGGTTGTGCATGCTTGCTTTCAATTGCTGGTTTGGGGGTTTTGGCGAAGGACAGTGATTTGATTCTGGTTTGAATTCTTTCTTGTTCAGGTCAGGGCCAACACTCTTCCCTTTCTTCTCTGTAACATGCATTTTGTAATTTAGTTATATGATGTGGTAATACATTTATTGAAATAGTTTTATGATTGTGGGCACCAATATGATTGCATAGTAATGTTGTTTTATTCGAAAGTGTTTGTGGGTTTTGAGTTTGGATATTGAAATGGATAAAAATAGAGCATTGTGACAATGTGTATCTTGTTGGGTATAAATTCTCTGTCGCGGGTTCATTATGTTCACCAGTCAGTTTTAAACCGCAGCAGCAATAATGGGTTGCATTGTATACTGTATTTGTTCAGTTTTGTGGGTCTGTTGTGGAAGTGATTGCAGATGTATTTCATTTGTTTGTTCGTGCTTGCACTCGGCAGAGGCTTTAAGGAAACAGTGTATCAGGTAGTGATTAAAGTTGTTGGGGGATTGTATGGATGTTTTCTGTTGGGAATATTGTCGAGGGTTTCGGTCGTTTGCAGTGGTCTATTCTGTTGGTGTCGAGGCATGTTGTATTGTCTTGTTGAACCGTAGCATACCATGAATGTTCATTGCTGTCATTATAATTGTGGTTGACCATAGTATATCTTGAATGTTCATTGCTGTTATTAATGTTGTTTGTGTTTACCTTTATAACTTCTAGTGTTATAATGGATCGGTGTCGATGTTGTAGTTTGTGAGTGGGGTTGTGCAATGTGTTCGGGGGGGAAATATTGTGTACAGACCTTTGCATTCTCTCGAATGTACATCGATGTGGATAAATGATCATTGGGAAAACATGGAATTGTAGTTACTGTTGTAACTGAGTAATGATAGAGTGTTTGGTTTCGGTTTGAGTGTTGTTTAATGTATTGACTAATGCAGAGTTGGTTGCTTTCGGGTATTTGGGAATTTTCTAATCTGAGTGTTTGATGTCGAGATGCTTGAGATTTATTTACATAGTTGTTAAGCAAGTAAGGTAACTCTATTTTTATTGTCGATTGTTAAACTCATCTTATGGTTTAAACAGTGCACTCGATCTTGTGATGTTGTTAACTTTTAATTAGGGATAGCGGATACTTTACATCGTTTGTATGGTTAAATTAGTTATTTTATGATGGGAATTGCAGAATTGTAAATGGTTGTTGTGACATGTTGAGGGCTGATATTGGTTGAGAATAAACGTTTTGAGTTTCATTTTATTTTAGTAAGGAAAAAGTCCGAATTCTCTATTAGCATAGTTAATTTGTGTTAATTTGAAATGTCAGAATGACACTGTAACATGACTTTGAATTCAAACAGAACGTGAATAAAAACTTATGTAACAAAGGTTTATGTAGTATATATCAGTGCTTAAGCAATTTTGTAATGATTACATTGGCATTGAAGTATATGTAGAGAGGTGGTATAAAGTACTTGGTTATGGTACTAGCCTAGCAATAACAGGTGTCAGTGCTGTGTGCAAGGAATGATAGTTTGCAATCTGTTAGTGTTAGACTTGTAGATAACTCAAATGTACATTTTTGCATTAGTTGGTTTTGTGCTGTAAGTTGGTACAATTCTGATGCTCTTAATTTGAGAATTTCATTACATACTGCTTTGTGACAGTAGAATGAAGGAAGATTTTGAAGTTAAAGTTCATTGATGATATGATTGTACTAAAGATGGAATTGTGTAGATCATTGTATTGATTCTATTTGCATAAGTGTCTGGTTTTCTGTTTAAACATGTGAATGTGAGGAATTTCGAAGATGAACACATATGGGGATGGCTGAATTGGAAGAACCAATTCAGTATACAAGTGATAACCTTAAAAATTATGGGACGGGATTAATACTTAATAAGATAATTGGCCTTTCCTATGTCTATGATTTGCGTGATCTAGAACGAAGTATGGGGCATGAGGTACTGTTACGTTATTAAACGGATTAACAGATAGCTGTGTGCACTGTTAAGTTTATTAACGGGAGTACAGATTACCTTGCACTACAAGATTTGTCATGGGCACAACCATGGGTGCAGAATCATGACTCTTCAGTGTTTAAACATCTCAGTATATATGTGTATCATCTTTTTGGAATTCTGACTGCGAGTTATTTCTTTTTATCATGCTTTCATGTCTGCTATAATATGTGACTGTTGTAATGAGATAATGATGTTTTGGTTCAAATGAGTTTTATGGTATATGAAATATGTTCATTATGATGCTAATAATTGCAGGTTTATCATGGAAGTTCTATGACATATGTGATTATGCTGAGCCCTATTTGCTTTGTGGTGTTGTGTTCTTATTGGTTTTTACAGGAACCTAAATGGATAAAACTATGAGTATGGGTCAATGGTTGGCAACTGTTAAAATTTATGGAAAATAGATTGTGGCTATTCTGTTGGTTATTAGGGCAGTGTATAGATCTTATAGGAGAACTTAGGCAGATTTCCTGCATTTGTATGTTTATCTTTTCAATAAAGAGTACTGATGTAACTCATTTGTAATCAGAGTTTGTATGGACAACTACGTATGACAGTTTATAAACTTTTGTAATCAGATTTATGGAAGTTAAATAAAAAAAAATTATTATCTCTTTGTGGTGTATGTTTTTGTTTGGTTTTATTTTCATTTCATCACTTAGTTATTGGGTGGTGTTACATCATTACTTGTCATTTTCTTTGCGAGTTTATTTCTGTTGGAAAGAGATTCTGTGCTTGATGATTTTGGTGTAAAAGAATGGAATTATGTTATTAGATTTCAATAACATCTGTATTTAATCTGCATAATTGTTATGTTATACTGACTTTTATGGTGGTAGAATTTTGGAGGTGATTCGTTATCTTTATCAATGTGACTGAGCCTTGTTTGCAATTGCGCTTGTGTTTACTTTTGGTTTTCAAGTTTTAGATGGATAAATCAATGAGTATGGAACAGTGGATAGCAGTTGTTAAGTTTTATGGGAAGCAGATCATTTCTTGGTTACTAGTTATCAAAACTATTCGTAGAACGTAAAGGATTGGTTAAGAAGGAAATTTTGTTTTTGAAACTAAGTCTTTGAATAAAGAGTATTCTTATTACTTTGATGTAATTCAGTTGAAAACTATAAAGCTCTTATAAGCAGTTACTATGATTATATGTCCAGTTTGTAGTTTAAAAAAAAAAATTATTACTATGGTTCTATGTGGTTTTGTTTATGGTTGTTTCTTCTTTGGTTTCATCTTTTGGCTTTAAGTATAGAAGGGGTGTTACATATACATATATATATATATATATATATATATCTATATATATGTATGTATATATATACATACATATATACATATATATATATATATATATATATATATATATATATATATATATATATATATATATATATATATGTATGTATGTATGTATATATATATATATATATATATATATACATATATATATATATATATATATATATATATATATATATATATATGTATGTATATACATACATACATACATACATATATATATATATATATATATACATACATACATACATATATATATATATATATATATATATATATATATATATATATATACATATATATATATATATATATATATATATATATATATATATATATATATATACATATATATATATATATATATGTATGTATATATATATGTATATATATATGTATATTGATGCAGGAGCATTCTGGGTGTAAGAGCAATCTTGCATCACCCAAAAATATTTTTGCTTTTATATTCAATAAAGGCTATTTTGTGCAGAGCTGCTATTTATGGAAAGTTACTATTTTTGGTAATTTTTGTATGTGCTCAGAATAATCTGATTTCTTTCTTGGAGGTTCATTTTGGTCATATAAGTCTGTCAGTAAAGTTTCATTGCCAGATCAAGTGTATATTGGAAGATATTGAAGATTTTTGGTATTGGTAGCAGGGTACAAAAACTTTGAACTCAGTTTTGAAGGCTTTAGAGGCCCCAGATGAGGTCAAAAATTTGGGTGACGGGCGCTTGCGCGGGTCAAGCCTGTAGAGCACTTCGTGGCATTTTTGAAATGGGGTTATAATAGCCGATCGGGTCAACTGGTGATGACTTATGGTCTTCGGAAGTTGGGTCACCTGAAATGGTGAAAAATAATTTTCTTCAAAATTTTTGTTCGGGTTTCAGAGGTTATCTTGAGCCGACTATGATGTAATAAAATGTAAAATAAAATAATTCTAAGTTTGGTCGGCCTTATTGGCTAAAATTCTGGAACCTTCCCAGGCGGTGGAAAATTGCCTATATAAGGAAGGCTATATTATTGTCTTAGGCAGTTCAAAATAGTTCTGGGTAGTAGATCTGGGTAATAGTTCGAGGCTTTGTCCTATAAAATATTGTAAGGGAATGCGCATGTGGCTTTGCATATTGTAATTCTGAAAGTTTGTAATTCCACATTTGTGGAGATAATAAGAAGCCAATTTTCTGTTCTTGCATATTGTTGTTGTTTCTCTATATCTGTTATGTGTTTGTGGTATTAAGGGGAGCACCCTTCATGAGGTGGTATCAGAGCAGGAGTTCTTGAGTGTGTAAACAGATCGCCGACTGTGAGGCAGTTTGCACCAGGACCGTGGCTAGGGTTTCAGCGCGCATCGCAAAAATGCCTCCATGAAGAGAACGTGGCGGAAGAGCTGGTGTTGTGACACTTGAGGTTAGAGAGCTGCAGAGACAAGTGCGAGCATTGCAAGAAGAGATTCGCAGAGGAATGAATCTTAATGTCAGAGATGAAAGCGAGGATGAAGCCAAAGAAGGATATCAAGAAGGAGAAGCTGAAATTGTGAACCAGGAGGAAGAAAGACTTTTTCGGGCGATTTTCAAGATTGGGAAAAGACCTAAGATTGAGGTTCCTACATTTTCTAGAAATCTTTACCCAGAGGAATTGATCGACTGGATCAATGAATGTGAGGAATATTTTGAGTATGAAGATGTTGAGGATCCTGATAGGGTCAAATTTGCGAAGGCCAGACTGAAAGGTCATGCGAAGATCTGGTGGCAAGAAATTCAATTGGAGTGAAATAGAAGAGGGAAAGATAAAATCACAAGATGGGATCGGATGGTGGATAAATTGAAGCGACAGTTCATTCCTGTTGATTATGAGCTTGACCTACTAAAGAAAATGCAAAGTTTGAAGCAAGCAGGAAGATCTGTTCAGGAGTATACAGAGGAGTTCTATCGACTCCTCATTAGAACAGGCCATGCAGAAGTTGATAAGGAGAAAGTTGCCCGATACCTTAATGGGTTAAGGCCAAGCATTCAGGAAGAGTTGAATCTGGTTTGAATGAACAGTATTGAGGAGGCATACCAATTTGCCCTAAAAGTAGAGGAAAAGCTGAACAAGAAGTTCGAGAGCAGACAAAACGGAAGAGGTCGCGGTGGATGATCTGGTGGATGGTCGTATGGTGGCCAAAATGAAGATCCGAAAAAGAAGGATGAGGCCAGTAGTAGTTAGAATCAGTGAGGAAATAATTCCAATCGCTTCTAGGATCAGAATAATAGAGATCAGAGAGGAAGAGGAAGAGGACAAGGATCTGGAAGAGGAGGCTTCCGTGGAACATGTTTTCACTATGGAGAAGAAGGTCATAGGGCATTTGAATTTCCTCAGTGCCAAGGCAGAATAGACAGGAGAAATGAAGGCCAAGCTAGAGTTGCACATGTAAATTAAGATGCTAGATCATCAAATTCTGAAGATGCTGAAAGAGGAGAAACATTGATTAACAGAAGAGTCCTGTTGAGCGGTGAGAATGAACCTGAGCAAAGAAGGAGCCTGTTTCGCACCAGGTGCAAGTGCGAAGGTAAATGTTGTGATGTGATTATTGATAGTGGAAGCACCGACAATTTGGTGTCAGAAGAGATGGTGACAAAGTTGAAGCTCAAGAGACAGAAACACCCGCATCCATATCAGATTGCCTGGGTACAGGATGACCACAATGTCATGGTCAATGAACAATGCCTAGTGAAGTTCAAGATTGGCGGATACCAAGATGAGGTATTGTGTGATATCATATCTATGGATGCATGTCATATGTTATTGGGTAGACCATGGCAGTTTGACAGATGTGCTGTACATGATGGTCGTGCGAATACCTATTCCCTGACAAAGGATGGAGTGCGACATAAGCTAAAACCATTGAAGGAGACCATAGAAAAGGTATGTGGTAATGCAAGGATAACTTTTGTTGATGGAAGAAATTTCCTAGATGGTATGAGGCATGAGCATGTATGTTTTGCTTTAATTCCAAAAGCTGGTAAAGAGGAAGTAGAAGATGTTCCTGTAGAAGTTGCAGATTTGTTGAATGAGTTTCAGGATATTGTATCCGATAATGTACCTGATGGATTACCACCAGTCAAGAAGATCAGTCATCAGATGGACTTGATCCCAGGAGCAAGTTTGCCAAATAAGGTAGCACACAGAATGACACCTGCAGAAAGTGAGGAGTTGAACAGACAAGTACATGAACTGTTACAGAAAGAATTGATCCGTGAGAGTCTAAGTCCCTATGTTGTACCAGTGGTATTAGCACCAAAAAAGAATGGAGAATGGAGGATGTGTACAGATTCCAGGGCAATAAACAAGATCACAATCAAGTACAGGTTTCCATTGCCATGAATGGATGATATTATGGACTGTTTGAGTGGAGCTGTGTATTTCTCAAAGATAGATCTGAAAAGTGGCTATCATCAGATTCGGATCAGAGAAGGAGATGAATGGAAGACTACCTTCAAGACAAAGGAAGGACTATATGAGTGGTTAGTCATGCCTTTTGGGCTAACCAATGCACCAAGCACTTTTCATGCGGCTCATGAACGAGGTTCTGAAAGAATTTTTGGGTAAGTTTGTCATTGTTTACCTAGATGATATTTTGATCTTTAGTAAGACATTGGATGAGCATATGATGCATATTCGTATGGTATTTGAGAAGTTGAGAGAAGAGAAATTGTTGATTAATTTGAAGAAGTGCAGTTTTGTGAAGAAAGAGTTGGTGTATTTGAGATTTATAGTTTCAGTAGAAGGTCTAAAAATGGACCCAGAGAAGGTACAAGTTATCCTTGAATGGCCTACTCCGAGGAGTGCTACTGAGGTAAGATCTTTTCATGGTCTAGCTAGCTTTTACAGAAAGTTTATCAGAAATTTTAGCAGTATTTGTGGACCCTTGACCGAAATAATGGGAGGGGATAGAAAAGAGTTTAAGTGGACTAATGGGGCAGAAAAAAGTTTTCAATTGTTGAAACAAAAAGTTACAGAACAACCAGTTTTAGCACTTCCAGATTTTAATAAGGTGTTTCAAGTAGATTGTGATGCTAGTGGTACTGTAATAAGAGCTGTTATGAGCCAAGAAGGTAAACCTGTTGCTTATTTCAGTGAGAAATTAAATGATGCCAAGAGAAAATATTCTATTTATGATCAGGAATTTTATGCTATAGTTCAGGCATTGAAAAAGTGGAGGCACTATCTGCTTCCTAAGGAGTTTGTTTTGTATACTGATCATCAAGCTTTGCAATATTTGAATAGTCAAAGAAAATTGAATCAAAGGCATTTGAAGTGGGTTGAGTTTTTGCAGAGTTATACATTTGTTTTGAAACACAGGAGTGGAAAGTCTAACAGGGTTGCAGATGCTCTTAGCAGAAGGCAACTATTGCTGACAGAAATGCAGATTGAAGTGGTTGGGTTCAAGGAACTCAAGAATTTGTATCCAGAGGATCCTGATTTTGGTGAAGCTTGGAAAGCTTGTACAAAACCTGTTACTCTAGATAGGAGGAAATGGCTGGATTTTATCATCCATGATGATATGCTATTCAGAGGGAGTCAGTTGTGCATTCCACAAAGTTCTATGAGGGAGAATCTCATCAAGGAGAAGCATAGTGGAGGATTGGCTGGACATTTTGGTTGTGATAAAACCCTTGCTTTGGTTGGTGAGAATTATTATTGGCCACAGTTGCAGCAAGATGTGAAGAAGTTTGTACAGAGTTGCAGAGTATGTCAGATGGCGAAAGGAGTGAAGCAGAATACAAGGTTGTATCAGCCATTATCTATAACAGAGAAGCCTTGGGAGGATATCAGTATGGACTTTGTTCTTGGTTTACCAAGGACACAGCGAGGATATGATTCAATTTTTGTAGTAGTTGATCGATTTTCAAAGATGGCACATTTCATTCCCTGCAAGAAGACTAATGATGCTATTCATGTAGCAGAATTGTTTTTCAGAGAAGTAGTGAGACTTCATGGTTTGCCAAGGACCATAGTTTCAGATCGGGACACTAATTTTGTTGGATATTTGTTGCGTACATTGTGGAAGAAGTTGAAGACAGATTTGAAGTTCAGTTCATCACATCATCCAAAGACTGATGGACAGACAAAGGTGGTGAATAGAAGTTTGGGAAATCTGCTGAGATGTTTGGTTGGAGATAAGCCAACAGGATGGGATTTGATTTTACCATAGGCAAAATTTGCATACAATAATTCTGTCAACAGGAGCAGTGGTAAATCACCATTCCAGATTGTATATGGAAGTAGTCCGAGAAATGCATCTGAATTGAGAAAGATAGATAAAGGAGAAATAAGTAGTGGTAAGGCTGAGGATTTTACAGAACATTTGAAGAACATCCATGAGGAGGTGAGGAAGCATATTACCAAGATGAACACACAGTATAAGGCTAAGGCAGATGAGAAAAGGAGGTATAAGGAATTTCAGATTGGTGATGAAGTCATGGTTCATTTGCGGAAGGAGTGGTTTCTAGTTGGTACATATAACAAGCTGAAAATGAAGAAGTTTGGACCATGTAGGATATTGAAGAAACATGATTCAGGAAATGCATATGAGGTAGAATTGCCTACTGAGCTAAATATTTCACCAGTGTTTAACATTTCAGATCTGACAGAGTATCATGAAGGAGGTGTTGAAGATGAGATCGTAGCAGCACAATGGAGTATTCCAGCAACTAGTTCAGACACTAAGGAGATCGAAGATATACTGGACAGTCATCTTGGTAGAAGCACAAGGAACAGGATATATGAAGAATATCTGGTCAAGTGGAAGGGATGACCTGTTGAAGATTCATCATGGCTGACAAAGGAGGAGGTTAGCCATCTTGGTTTTCCTCTGCACACCTGAGTCATGACAGGGTCACTTCTCAAATTACCCCGGGTGTCTGATGCAGGAGCATCCTGGGTGTAAGAGCAATCTTGCATCACCCAAAAATATTTCTGCTTTTGTATTCAATAAAGGCTATTTTGTGCAGAGCTGCTATTTATGAAAAGTTACTATTTTTGGTAATTTTTGTATGTGCTCAGAATGATCTGATTTCTTTCTTGGAGGTTCATTTTGGTCATATAAGTCTGCCAATAAAGTTTCATTGCCAGATCAAGTGTATATTGGAAGATATTGAAGATTTTTGGTATTGGTAGCAGGGTACAAAAACTTTGAACTTAGTTTTGAAGGCTTTAGAGGCCCCGGATGAGGTCAAAAATTTGGGTGACGGGCGCTTGCATGGGTCAAGCCTGTAGAGCGCTTTGTGGCATTTCCGAAATGGGGTTATAATAGCCGATCGGGTCAACTGGTGATGACTTATGGTCTTCGGAAGTTGGGTCACCTGAAATGGCGGAAAATAATTTTTTTCAAAATTTTTGTTCGGGTTTCAGAGGTTATCTTGAGCTGACTATGATGTAATAAAATGTAAAATAAAATAATTCTAAGTTTGGTCGGCCTTATTGGCTAAAATTCTGGAACCTTCCTAGGTGGTGGAAAATTGCCTATATAAGGAAGGCTGTATTATTGTCTTAGGCAGTTCAGAATAGTTCTGGGTAGTAGATCTGGGTAATAGTTCGAGGCTTTGTCCTACAGAATATTGTAAGGGAATGCCCATGTGGCTTTGCATATTGTAATTCTGAAAGTTTGTAATTCCACATTTGTGGAGATAATAAGAAGCCAATTTTCTGTTCTTGCATATTGTTGTTGTTTCTCTATATCTGTTATGTGTTTGTGGTATTAAGGGGAGCACCCTTCATCATATATTTATATGTATATGTATATCTATACGTATATGTATATGTATATATATATATATATATATATATATATATATATATATATATATAGACATATATATAGATATATACATATACATATACATATGTATATGTATATGCATATGCATATATATATATATATATATAGACACACATTAAATTTTTAAAAATATATCTCTAGGTAACATGATAGAGAATTCAAATAAAATTGGTGAATGGTGTTAAAATCATTTCGCTATTCAAGACACAAAATACAAAAAATGTTACTTTTGGGAAGTGATAGGTATCTATTTAAAAAAATTATTTTTTAAACTCCAATTCAAAAACTTTTATTTATACACAATGTATAAATGTATATATATATTGCATTTCACATTTTTCATAATTTCAAACTGAGATATATCAATCCATCCAATCTAGATATCAATCCATCAAATCCTTACAATTGTTAATCTTTGTTGGAATTAGAAGTTTTCATCAAGTGATGACTACAAGACAACACAAGCCTCCATTGATTCAACTAAGAGACAAATCATGATTTTGTGATGATTGTCTTAAGAATAACCTAACGAGTCAATGTGTTAATATTGTAAATGGATATGTTTCTCAGTTTATATAAAAAACTTTTACATAAATATAAATTGTACAGGTGATATTTTTGATGTGGTTGTGGATCCTAGGAATGCATAAGGTGTAGATTATTATCTACTAAGATGCACCAATGAAAAACATAAGTTGCCTGAAGAAATTGTCGATGGTGATGGACAACAATATCCGATGAGTTTGGTTGTTATTGAAGGCACCTATTATCAAAAAGCTAATATCGAAAACAATGGAGTTCAATTTATTTAATACATGCCTATACAAAGAGTTCTACCTGAATTAAAATTTAATTGATTAGACCAAGTGAGTTCAATAAATACCTTTCACAGTCTATATTTCTATTTATTGATTAGATTGATTAGATAGGTAAATTGAATTTTAATTCATTCTAGAACTTTCAATACTTTGTACTTGAAATTTAATTTCCATTAGAACTTTCAATACTTTCTGCTTGAATTTTAATTTCAATTAGAACTTTCAATACTTTTTTCAATTGATTAGAATAGATCAAGATTCTAGATGGAGAATAATTCCACTCTAGATATATTAAATTGATTAGATTGATTCTAGGTAAATTAAATTTAAATTGAAATTACATTGATTCTTTTTAGGTCTTAAGGGGTCCTATTAGGTCATGTTAGGTCTTAAGGGTCACGTTAGGTCTTAAGGGTCATCTTAGGTCTTTTAAGGGTCCTGTTAGGTTTGAAGGGGTCATATTAGGTCATGTTAGGTCTTAAGGGGTCATATAATGTCTTATTAGTTGAATATTAGGTCTTAAGGGGTCCTATTAGGCCATGTTAGGTCTTAAGGGGTCATATTAGGTCTTATTAGTCATGTTAGGTCTTAAGGGGTCATAGTAGGTCATGTTAGGTCTTAAGGGGTCATGTTAGGTCTTTCAAGGGTCTTATTAGGTCTATTAGGTCCATTAGGTCTTTTAAAAAAATTGATTATATTGATTCTACCTATAGATTGAATTTCTAAGATTGATTAAAGATTGAAAATCAATTAAAGATTAATTTTAAAGCTAGGTTTTAAAGATTGATTTAAACTTTCAATTGATTAAAGATTTTTTAGTAAGATTGATTATTTAGTTTTCAATTAATTGATCTAGATGGGGCTTAAGGGTGCATAATAGGGCTTAAGGGGTCATATTTTAATTTAGCTCATGATTAATTTAGATCAATATTAGATTGAACATTAGTTAGATCATTTAATTTTTGGCTTCAATTAGATATGTACATAGATAGACAAAAATAAAACATGTACACATCAATGTAAATGGACATCTTGATTAGTTCATATTTTCAACATGTATAAAAGATAAAACATGTACAGATTGAAATTTAAATATCTATATCACAAAATCCAAACATGTATAAATGTATAAATAGATCAAAATGTACAAAACATGCACATACATATCAATTAAATGTCTATATATCTCAAAAATCAAACATGTACATCAATGTTTAAATATCTATATATCACAAAATCTAAACATGTATCAATGTAGAAATGTATCAACGTACAAAAAATTAACATACATATCAATGTAAATGTCTATATAGCACAAAAATCAAACATGTACATCAATATAATTGTCACAAAATAAAAACATGT
>BSBK01014945.1:0-77320 GCA_027943335.1 Chamaecyparis obtusa | reverse complement strand
AATGAAAGTTAACAGAGTTGGCATTTCTTGGTCCCCCATCAGAAGATGTCAAATTGAATTTTGATGGTGCCTCCCACAGCAGTCCAGGAAGCTCAGGTGCGGGTTGTGTTATACAAGATCACACTGGCCGCATTTAAAAAGCAATTGCTCTGAAATTACCTACTAGCACAAACAATCAAGCAGAAGCCCAAGCACTTCTAGCAAGCCATTTGCTATTGAAACAAATGAGCATCACAGAGATTCTAGTAGAAGGGGGATTCAAAGAATACCATTGAAGCTTGCAAATATTAAAAATCTCCCAACTGGATCATAGAATATATACTCAAACAGGCTTTCAAAATTCTAGAGCTTCTAGAATTTTATCAGCTTTCTCATTGCTACTGATAAGGAAATGGTGTGGCGGATGAACTCGCCAACATAGGAGTACAGCTAACTGAAGGGGGCTCTTTACTTTTCAAAGCAAATTCCACTCATGCATAAAGAACTCATTTGAAGGATTGAAAATGATATCAACAATATAAAATCTTTTTCTTCATTAACATGTGTTTTGTTTTCTGCGGGCTTCACAATTAATGCATTCTTCTCTCTGCTGTTAACATGATGTGAATCACTTCAATTTGACCGCCTGGATGTTGTGCAGTACATTGCTCATTACACATTGCTCCTGATGTAAGCTTGATGTGAGCCGCTTCAATTTTTCCACACGAATATCAGCTGTATATACGCCCACATCTCTGTGCGGCTTGCCATGATGTAAGCATATCTTAAGGCAAAGGAAAAACGGTGATTGGCAATCACCTGTTTGTCAATCACTTTTGGTTCACATGTAATTTCAAAGAATCCCAATTAAGGGGTGCATGCAGCCATTCTGAATTTCCTGTACTTGTGAGAGATGTGCAAAGTGTCTTTTCAGTTGTTGTGATGTCCCCATTCTAGAGTTAGATAATAAATAATCATAAAAGAAATATTTAAAAATAAAATAAAATAATACATAAATAAATAATAATAATAAAATAATATAATTAAAAGACACATATAAATTGCTTGAATCTCCTAAGTCAATAATGTTAATCAATATAATATTAATCGAGTTATAGTAATCTCTAATATTATATTAATCAATATAATTATTAATATTAGTCTAATATTAATAATATTAATTTATAGTATTAATCATTAATATTAACTGTTCTTAATACGTAATATTATATTGATCTGTAATATCAATATTAATCTACATCCTTAATATTTGATAATAGTAATCTATAGTATTAATCAATATCCATATCAATGATTGACAAAATTTCTATCGAACTCCCTATTGGCGATTGTACCGATGCTTCAAGGTAGGGATTTAATTAATGTGGTAGCCGACTTGATTTGGTAGTCGACTATCCCTGTCAGCACTATCCCCGCAACGATAGTAAAGTCATGGAATGAAGCGATGTCTCCTTCCACGCTGACGGGATATAAGAACAGGTTGAAAAGTTTAGCAGATACACGGAGAGGGATAGGAGGAGTCGGGAAGAAGATAAAGAAATGAGATCAGGGAAGATACATATTGAAAAGTAACCCCACGGGAAATAGGAAAAAAGTAACAAGGATATCGAATCAGTTATTGCAAGAGATATAAGGGAATCAATATCGGACATTTCTTATTTTCTTTAAAATATGTCATATCTGCTATTCTACGTAAGAATAACAGATTATAAATACAACTATTACTCATTACTATCGAATAAGATATTATGTTGAATAATATATAAAACACAGTTGGCAAGCAGCATGTGGACAGCATAGCATGCTGTATAAACTATGTATGAATAAGTCTGAGAATATTATATGTCGTTGAGATCTAGAAGATTAACATATATTAATATCACCAGTATACATATATATAATAGTAATCAGAGATATATGTGTAAAAAATACATATCAATAACAGTACTATCAGAGAATTATATATGTAAAAATATATATTAATAACAATATAGTTATACATATATGAATATATGAATAACAGTTAAATCAGATAAAGTTATGTTATAAAGTATATATAAGAGATTATATACATATATCCCTGCTCTGGCTTCTTATCATGAGCCGAATTGGAAGGAAGAGAAAGGTGTCTTCGAGGAAAGCTGGTGTAAATCCCGCCAATAGCTTTCTGTCCCAAAATAAAGTGGGGGTCAGCATCCCAATAGTTTGGGCTTGGACCTGTAAACTTTGAGGGAGCCTATTGGGAATGGTCTCTAAGCGCCTCGATCACATCCAAAATCATCCTAATCAATTTGACCGAGTAATTAGTTAAGACCTGGGATCATCCATCTAGACAAAAAGTGAACATTAATTCTATTTAAATGGTCTTTTCATTTAATTAAGTTGAAATACTAAATAGATCAATATGCATTACAAGCATAATAAGTAAACTAGAGAGTCTCAAGGTTCCAAGCTAACAAGGGACATTACAGTTGTCTTTTGCAATTTGCGGGCTCAATGGTGGTCCCACTTTGGGCTTCTGCTGTTTAGCACTTTCCAGTTCAGCTTGTTTTGTTGGCAGTAAGTTTCCGCACTCTCCAAGCACCCCCCCTTCTCTAAATTTCAAGTCTGGTTGAGCTTGTCCCTTTGGCCCCTTGCTAATCTTGGTCTGCTTAGAAATTTAATCCTTCACCACTAGCGTCCTCTTAGATCTAAATGTTTGAGAGCATATATGGTCCTCTTCCTTAAGTCGAACGGGATTTTGTAACATGAAGTTAGCTAAAGAGACTAGAATAAGTTCTCTGATTCAGATATGATGAAGTTCAGATCCCCTGGTGCTCTTCTCTGTTAGCTCCAAAGACTCCGGGCATTTACATTGATCTTGCCCTGTTATCAAGCTTTATATCCAGCCTTCCCTTTTATCTCAAATCTATGTATTTCTTCTTCCGTTTATCTCAAATCTATGTATTTCTTCTTTAATTATTAATATAAAATGTTCTGGCTTCTTGCCTTCTATCTTAAAAAAAATGCTGTCCAGATTTTTGAAATAAAAAAATTCCAGAAGATATCAATTTTATGTCAAATATCATCACATGAAATGCACAAGACTATTGACAAAGTATTATATATAATCATTGTAATTAACTATAACAATTATATATCAGATTATCAATAATATGAATGATCATTTATATTAATGATATAATTATAAATCTATATATAATAATTATATATCAGATTATAGATTATTACTATTCTATGATCATCATTAAAGATGCATCTCCCATGCCTTAGTCAGCTTAAATTTGTAACATAACCAGGCCATGGCCATGAAATATATTTCACATATTTAATATCATCGTACAAAAAAAGAATCGACCTTATATACCTCATTGACAGCATAATTTAATAATTTATAGTTTTTAAAAGAACATTACACATGCCAAGGTTCCAATTATGTTGGCACTAAGTTCCAATCAGCAGATGATTCTTTTGATGAGAAAGTAGGCAATAACTTGCATGACACAATGGAGAAGTGGAGCAAAATTTTACACTAGCTATTAGAGTATCAAACAAGTGATCATGTTCTTTACAATCACAACATTCTTCCTTGCCTGGCCATGCTGTGCCATATTGCCACACTTCCAATCAAATTCTTTTGACAAGTTGTGATTTTTTCACTAGGGAAACAATGTATGATTACTCTCCAAGACTCACCGTTCTTTACATTGGCATTCTAAGAATTATTCTTACAAAGGAGCTCCAGTTCCATCTTAGGATAAACCTCCATGCTCACAAAGTTTTCTAAGCAATATTAATAGGTTGCAAAGAATATATATATTATCAACAATTCACAATATATCAATATACATACAATAGCAACAATCAAAACATAAATTTTAGTTAGGCTATCCAATATATCACATCTAAAACATGGGATTAAATGAATGAGAACACCCAAATCCAATGGAGCATTTTTTAGTAATTGAATAGTTATCCCTAATGTTGGCTCTAATACAGATTATTGCTCATTGTGCCTAAAATATGGAGAGCCTGAGGAGAGGGAAAACGAGTAGGGCAGAGGTATGGTAGACGAAAAAGTACCACAGGAGATGGTAGCAACAAAGTGCCATGTTGCAAGAAGACAGTATCACAGTAACAAAGGACAAGTAAAAGACCATGCCAATGACAAGGGAGAAGAGGACACCTGGTAATTGCATGGTACACTTGTCATTTTGCCTGGTACGCATTGCTAACTGCATGAAACTATTTGTTGGCTTTACAATTAAGTATACTGGGGCTTTTGGCCAACAAATATATGTATTAGCATAGCTTAAGATATTCTTTTCTTTTTCTTTTCATGGTTTTCATCTGCCAGGGTAGTGCTTGCTAACACAGTTGTGGACTTGTAATTGAATGGCATGTGCTGCAATTGTAATTGACATTGTTGCAGAGTTAGTATATAATATACATTATCATCTAGGTCTTTACTTATCTCTTAACTGTGATGTTTGCTTGCATAACTAAGTCCCGTAACCGTATAAAATTATAGATAGAAAGAATATCAATGTTATTCCGCAGCTTCAACATAGACACCAAGAAAATGCTCAGCTCTTAGTGTGCTGAGAAGTGAAGCATATTCATATGTGATTATTCATAGCTTCAATTCTTTGCTAAATTTCAGGTGTACATGAACTGTGTCTTTAATAATTCAATTTAGCTAGTTTTAAAATAAAATTCAAAAGATAGTTTACAAAAAGGGAGAGATAGAGATAGGTCTATTTATCAAAACAAGTGAATGAAAGAAGACAAAAAAGTAAAACAGAACTTCAAAAAAATACAGTACCCTCTGAAGCTGCTAGTCTCTGTAGCTCCTTGTATCTAGAAGAGCTTGTTTGCACAGTGGATACTGAATTCAACCACATTTATAGAGAGTGGCAGCAGTTATCAATGCCAAAGCATAATGGCAATCAGAGTAATTTTACTTCGAAGGATGCAACATCCCCTGCTGGGACTTAACTCAATCTGCCCTGAAATTCTCTTTTAGGGTTTGAAAAATGCTTGGGAGTGGGAGTTGTCACTTTAGTATCTGGAAATAGCTCCTGGAACGAGGTTACTTTCACAAGATAAATTAGCAAATAAACCAACATTGCACAAATAGAATTCCAACTCGCTGCTATAATATTCAACATATAGGATTCTCTTGACGTTCTATCTATCCAACTTATCACCATTATGAAGCACCAGTTGGGAGACCATAAAAGGCGCCTTGAGCTGTTCCACCCAGCCCAAGAGCACAGAATGACAACCTTCATCCAGCCTCCCAGCCCCACTTAGGGTGCCTCTACCAGTTTGGCCTCCTTAGCTACTTGCAATCCTTCGTATGTACCATGTCTCCCCTCCAAAATGAGATAGCCCAATGGATAAGAATCATTAAAGGAATTGTCATTTGTGTCACATTATATACAATAATACAGGCAAATATAAAGCAAGTTAAAACATATAATAGGTATATCAACAGCAAGGTGGATGTTCTACATCAGATGCAAATCCAATAATTATCATGCAATTCATTATAATATACATCATACCACCAACAAGTAGAGGGGTGCAGATTGATATAAATATATTTTCTGAAATCATATCTTAATCTGATTACTCGGTAATCTGATGCTCTTCTCCCTTGGATGTCCTCCTTAGATGAAATCTTCTCCCCTTTATATCCTCCAAATGTGAGGGAGAGTCACACCTCTTCATAATGGTCACAAGACTCACAACCTTTCAGTTTTCACAATTATCACCCTCCGAAAGAGTCACAATCCTCCATCATTTGTGCCCTTTAAGAGAGTCACAACCCTTCACAATTATAACCTTTTGAAATAGTCACTTCCTCATTTCCTTCTCATTCCTTTCTTCTTCCATTAATCCTTCCTTAATTCCTATGTTCCCTTCTTGCACATCAGAGTATTATTCTTAATCCAAAACAGATCCCAGAAACTCTTATTTTCCTATTTCATTTGTTGATCTGCTATTTCTGTTTTAATTTTACTCTGATCTGATCCCCTAGCTGTCAATCTCCACACAGACTTACCTATTTGGTTTCACTTTTCTTTCTAATTTCCTGCTTTCCCAATGTATGTTCCAATCCTTCCTTTAACAATTAAGTGCTTGGCCTTATTTATATCTTATTGGGAAAAGTCGCATCCTTTCACTATAATCATACCATTCTCAAGGGATGCATCCTCTCGCACCCTCACAATCTATACAATCCACAATCGTGTTCTCTCACAAATGACACCAGGATGGGATGATAGAATCATCAACCTCCAATCCACATCAAACCACACTAACCAACTCAAGGCCAAACACTTACGATGCAAACAGAAGATCGACACCAAAGAAGGAAGCCTATGAGCCCACATATCTCGATGACACGGCTTTGTTGATTTCTGTGACAAGAGAGTAGAAAAAGGGCCTAATCACCTCTAGTCCACTTATTCAACCTTTATTGCAGAGAGTCAAAACAAGCAATCAGATTGTAAAGCTTTCAAGCAGTAGCAATTGTAAATTTTATTTTATTTATATTTGAAGATAGTTTACTGTTAAGATTTTTAGGATCGTTGCAAATGTAATAGTACTCCTGATTGTATGTGTTTTTCAAAGGCAGCAATCTCTCTCTTATTTATATTGTGGATGAGACATGGATAGACATGTCTCTTCATGGGACATGTTTATTCATTAACACGTACTCTTTTAATTAATATAATCTATTCATTAACACGTACTCTTTTAATTAATATAATGACATATATATATATATATATATATATATATATATATATATATATAGTATTTCTCTAGTCTTATTATATTAATTTCTCTAACACAATAATACTTTAGTTATATATAAATTTATATCTCATATATAATGAATATAAACATATGAATTATATCTCATATATATATATATATATATATATATATATATATATATATATATACAATAGTATTGTCTCATAGGTTTATCCGACTGAAGCTACCCAACATCAACACTCCCTCTTAGCTAGGGAGGATAAACACATGGTTAGATATTACCTCAATGTAATATCAAGTTTATAAAGATATCATCTCATGATATTAGGCGTAATGGCCACAGAATATCAAGTCACATGATATTCACCATGTACTCAGAATACTGGCCTACCAACATCAAGTCTCATGATGTCCACCAAGTACTTAAAAGTTTATAAAGATATCATCTCATGATATCAAGAGCATTGGCCTGCAGAATATCAAGTCGCATGATATTCACCAAGTGCTCAGAGTAATGGCCTACCAACATCAAGTCTCATGATGTCCACCAAGTACTCAAAAGTTTATAAAGATATCATCTCATGATATCAAGAGCATTGGCCTGCAGAATATCAAGTCGCATGATAGTCACCAAGTGCTCAGAGTAAAAGCCTACCAACATCAAGTCTCGTGATGTCCACCAAGTACTCAACAAATGTCCATAGGTCATGTGCACTTACCATAGGAACATACTTATCATCTATCATGATTTGTTTCAGCCATCATAAGATGTCCTTTACAATAGAAGATCGTGGTCTGTTTAAGGAACTCAATCCACCATGCAAGATATCATCTATCATGATCTGTTTCAGCCATCATATGATGTCTATCATGATAGAAGATCAAGTTATTGTAAGATCATCACCTTTCAATAACTTTAACAAATACAAGTGATAATCATTTGGAAGTTGTCACTTCCTCATAATGTATATAGGGGGCAGGCCCATTAAAACAGATATCCAGCATGCCTCAGTGCAGAGGGTGGAAACAAGGGATTTTACCTCGAACTTCTCTCACAAAGAACTCATTGAGCAAATATCAATCTGTTGATCTTTTCATCCAAGACTGCTTAAAATAACCTTGTTAGACTCCCTCTAAATCTGATATCTATCTTCTTTTTCCTGCAAGAGCATCCTCGGAAAAGATCAAGGTAAATAGCTCTTATAGTACGTACAAAAATACAAATAAGAGAGATATTACAATCAGTAGATAAAGTAATACTCAAGGATAATAAAAACTTATCTGCCCATCAACATCCTTGATTCAAGTTGCTTCAATGAAGGTCCATATACATCAAATCAAAAAACACCTTCTCAGATTATTTGAAAGACATCTCCCCTTTGAATCATCTCCCCACTAAGGATGGTTCAAGTGGGAATGTAACATTGGTTATTATTCCCCCCACAATGTAAAATTTTCACTGTTATATCGTTGAACAATTCTTATGTCTTCTTGTGAAATGACTTGATTGCTCCAGGAGAGGTGACACTCTATAATTAATGCTTGCTTTCTAGAAAGAGACAACCTTCTTTGAATACATGCTTCTTTGTTAATGCTTGACCACAATCATAACAAATTAATGTCTCTTTAATGAAAGCCCCTACAAGGTCTAACTAATCATTATGGAAATCGTTGTGTATACTTTGCAAATTCATTGTCCTCAACCTCTTACTAAACAACGTTTTTTTTCTTTTCTTTTCTTTAATCAAGTCACTTTATTCAAAATATCAGTGCATAAATTATGTTTTTAATGAATCGTCGCGTTCAGGAATGACATAGATGTCAATATATAATCGTCGATTTTTGCTTCTTAACAAATCTGTTATAATTCGCTTGACCTTATTCTTTGCATTTGGTGTGGACAAAAGTTTGCAACACAACTTTACTCACTGGATTTCACATAGACCCGTACACAGTTGGTCATAACTTTCGAACCCAACATTTTCTCACCAATCGCTCCGGTGAGATTCTTCAAATTTGTTCATCACCAACATATCCAAAATGCAGCAAAATCCAACGGTGTATTTGTCAGATATGGTCCCTGTACTGAGGCTGTATTTTCTGAGATAGTCACACATTCACCATCAACAAACTACTCTCTTACATTTGCAGTCTGGCTCTGATACCATGTTAAAGTTTTTAGGATCGTTGCAAATGTAATAGCACTCTTGATTGTATGTGTTTTTCAAAGGCAGCAATCTCTCTCTTATTTATATTGTGGATGAGACATGGATAGACATGTCCCTTCATGGGACATGTCTATTCATTAACACACTCTTTTAATTAATATAATGACATATATATATATATATATATATATATATAGTATTTCTATAGTCTTATTATATTAATTTCTCTAACACAATAATACTTCAGTTATATATAAATTTATCTCATATATAATGAATATATATATAAATTATATCTCATATATATATATATATATATATATATATATAGCATTGTCTCATAGGTTTATTCGACTGAAGCTACCAAACATCAACATTTATAAATAGTGTACTAGCTTTCTTATGAGCAACAATAGTAGTTACCTCCTTGTGAACATCAACATTAGATATTAACTGTAGCAATCAACAATAGAACAATAAGAGTCATCACCTAGACCAGCACATTAACCCTTGATGATATTAATATAAGATAATATTAATGACAATAGAAAACCAAAAATTACCTTAAAATTCGACATTATATGTCACATTTGAAAATTCCAACCACAATCTACTTAAATTGGTGGTTTACAATAACACTAAGAATGTAAACTATTTATCTTACATGAAAAATGGAATATTTGGCCACAATAAATGTGTATGTCACTATTACAGAGGAAATATGATTAACTTGACATGTCAAGTTCTTGCATCCGCTGTTGTTTTATGGAAAATTTGATGGGTGTTTAACTTTACATGTCCCAGGTAAGCCAAGATTTTCTAAGACAACAATTATTCTTTCTGATTGTCCATTGATGCCAAAATGACTACATAATCAATCTAATTTGGAATTTGCCTCCAGATTAATCTTGTCATGGTAGTGAGGCATAAACACAGCTACAGTAAACTGCCTGTTTTGTATAAGAACTGCCTGTTTTGTACTGGAAACTAGACATAACGAGTGGATAAGGCCTATTCTGAATTCATCTCTGGCTGGCAGGTGTCAGCTCAAAACTATCTTTCAACATGATTTCATGAGATGCAACTAAAATATAAAATCAGGGTGTCGATCAAACATGAAAATTTGTTTTGTTATTATTTTGCAAACTCAATTCATACCTCCTGGTGTCCAATTTATGAAAGTGTACTCTTAACTATTCAAAATTGATCCTAATTCTAGTTTGAAACTGCCCTATTGTGAAGTTAAGTCTAAGCATCAATAAAAAGGGAGATGGATGATGCAATCAGAGGCCATTCCAGACATCACAAAGAGCAATTAAATGGTGAGATAAATAATTTTTCTAGGAAATCACTTTCTAGCAGAATCATCTCTAATCATAAAGCCAAACATCTTACAGTAGTTAAGTCCATTTCTCCTCTAAGTGTTTATCATACTCGCCAAGGACAATGTATGTTCAAAGAGCAGACCTGTACTAGTTCTTTAACTGAATGTATATGTTATTTGTCTGAAGTATAGAAGCCATGTCAGTAAAGGGGAAAATATGAGAGGTTAGCCTGAATGTATATGTTATTTACCTTAAGTATAGAAGCCATGTCAGTAAAGAGGAAAATATGAGAGGTTAGCAAAACCATTATATATTTTTGAGAGACAGAGAGAGAGAATTCCTTCTGGCAAAATATGCAAAAGCATTTAGAACTTGATTTTCCATTTTTATTCAATCAAGCTAAGAAATGGTGGGCAATGTCAATCCACTCTGAAAAAAGAATGTTTTCACACATTTCACCAACAAAATTAAGGGATGCTATTTTCCCTTGCTGGCACCTAATATCATGATTCAAATGTTCATAATGCCAAGCTAAGTAAATCTTTTAATACCCTCTTCGCCAAACTTGTCAACAATCAAAACAGAGATATAAAATATATGTTGGATCAAGAACATAATCTCTCTCGGAAGAAATTCCCAGTTCTGGGAGTCCCTGCTTAGAGCACTTATATCATCATCTTCATCCTCATCCAACATAATTGAGCAGGTATGTACTACGCACACTTTGATATTCCAGCTCACAGCTAAGCTAGATACCAAATTCATTACAGCATTTAGAGTCTAGACAACAATAAACGCTCTTCGAATAAATATGTTCTTTTGAAAAGACAATAATTTAGGATTAGTCTACATTTAAAAACAATGTCTACAATATTTATTATACAGGTCAGAAAACTAATTTTTCTAGGTCGGCACAAAAACCAAAATTTCTTGTATGAGATCCCTTCCAATGAAGAGGTTTTTTTTGGGTTAATTTGGTCTGTATGCTATTCAAGATCGGTACTTTTGGGTTTTGATTTTATGACTAAGGTCAGTTAACCAATTCAACCCACCAACACATCTAGAACACACTAGATATATCACTCAGTTTTGAAAGGATTTATATAATTTTGAATCTTAAGTTTTTATCTCATGACTAAGTTTGCTATATAAATTGAATCCATCTGCACCCAGAATACTCTAGATGGGTACCCTAATGCTTTTTAAGGGCAAATACTATTTTGGAAACACATATCCCTAAACTTTCTTATTTCTTCCAACTTGCCCCTGAAGAGGGTTTTGTAAATACCCTGTTAATGTTTTGAACCAGAATAGCTAAACAGAGACCAGATATCTTAAACAAAACATAAGAACAAATAGACACAGAGATTTACCCTAGGAAAACCCTCCTACTTGAGGGAAAAACCCAGCCACACTCAAAATATGATCCTTTATTGAAGACTCAAAACATTCAATACAAGGCTTCACAAGATAAAATCACAAGGTCTGTTATCACATAACAGACAACTACAGACTAAGACGGCTCTGCAGAATATGAATTGCACTTATATGAAACACACAAATCATATGCAAAAAAGCTAGCCACTCGATGATTACTCAGAGAGAGATATTGAATCGCTGAAAACAAATAGCCAAAACTTTCACTGTGCTCTAGGCACACGATGATCATACACTTGATCTTCTCTCAGAATGTCTGAATAGATTCTTTACCCATCCGACCCTGCAGGAACAGATGATCATCCTTCAGATCATTCAAACATGATCATAGCACCTGCAAATCAGAACCCGATGCTCTACCAAGCAATCCCTCACAGTATACTTTTCGTTTCATATATTTCTGGACATAATAGCCACACAAATACTATGCAACTTCCAGATGTGAATACAAGGAGCAGACCCAATGATTGCTATTCACCGTTACCATAAAAAATACCAATATACGCTGCAAGAACAATAAAACTTCTCCACTCAGAAGAAACAGCCCTTGTGACTTTTAAATTTCCAAAACAAAAGAGCCGATATACAATCTGCAAGAAGGTGACCTTTGGATTTCCAAAACAGTGACTAACAGTTACGCCAGCATAAGGCAAGGTCATGTACACTGACAGTTGTCAAAAAGACACACAGGAATAAGATTCCAATAACCATGCACATCCATTGCTCTTTGATAACCGATATCCCACAAGAAGATAAATATTATGACTTTGTCGAGTCTATACAAGACTTCATCGTGAAGAAATTGACTCATTTAATACCTTGAGCCAATGAGGAGATGACCAGCATTTCACATACGGCACAAAGACAAGGATAATTAAGGTAGAATAAAGTTTGCAGGAAACAATGATAGCTCCTGCAGCTACCAAAACACTAACATACCCAAGCCTCGGAAAAGAGAAGGGCATGTTATGCACACAAATATACTGAGAGAGGGCTGTGACTATATACCAATTTTAACTTCAAAATCAATGCAACATTATAACCATTACCACATCTCACAATATCATGAATACAACTATGCAAGAGATAAGCAAGTTCACACATCAACACAAGAGAACACCGGATTTGTGTGGGAACCCGGAAGGGAAAATCCATGGTGAGAAAAGCTACTTATATCTACTGCCCAAATCCAGCCTCACAAAATAATAAAGAACTTACAATGATTTTGCAGGCACCAACCCACAGGAATTTCAATCTAAGGAGACAACAATTCCCAATCTTATTTTTCAGGCACCGCCCTACAAGAGAAACTGAACCCATAATCCATGGAACCAAGGACCAACTCAGATTATGAGGCACTAACCTCATATACAAATAAGATGTAGAAAATACAAAAGATGTGCCATGCAGACCTTTTGAACTCAATCTACATCGTATGTCTGATCTGATCTGCTTCAGAATATTTTCATAGTGTGCAATGTGCATGAGGTATGCATCTTAGCTTGCATACTTCACATGTATTCACTACCTTTTCTTCATTAAATTCAACTCTTACACCTCAACAACTCATTGGAATGGAATTGATTGACATTATATATGCATTCCAATATTATTTACATCTTTATATTAACCTAGGATTTAATTTCAATGTCCACAAGTTGGCCAGGAATAAATTCCTCAATTCAAACATGTAGTTGGCACAGTCCTAAATCCAACCCATTACACCAACACACTATGTGTTTCCCACTATGACCTCAACAGATCCCAAAATAACTTCACATGCTTCCTCCAGCTGGTCCACATTACCCTTCTCTAGTGCATCGAACAGAATCTTTTGCACAATCAATGTACTAGCACTGTGAACACTCTATCATCTCTAGCTTTTTGTAAACTAGAGCAAAACCTTTGAAACTTGGGAATATGTATCTTAATGAGTAGCCTTACTAATATTTCATACCACTACTGCAGTAGAACGCTGTAGCAAAAACAATCAACAGTGTGACTCAATACACATACAGCCTCCAAAAAACAAACCTTAAAAACTTAATGCAACCAATTCCAGGTCACAGCAAGTGTACTATACATACAAGAACAACTAATTCCAGTACATAATGATGACACTGACATACTATATTCGACAACTCAACAATTTCCTTGGCATCAACAATCTTCTTGACATCAATGACAATGCTATACTCAACAAGGCATAGATTATAAAACACAGTGATTTTCACATACATGTTAGAAAAAGAAAATTGTAGAAATAAAAAATCTAGATATATATCATTTATAAGAAAAGTTATACAAGTTATATTTGCATTGTTCTTTTTAATGGTATACGTGCATATGAATGACACTCAAATTATTGTCTCAAAGATTTATATATTCCCACAATGCACATATATTGTTTTTGGAAGGCGTACATGTAAGATGTAGTTTTGAAGGCAAAGTATTCATACACCATCCACACACTATTATTTTGGTTTGTACAAACAGACGCATGTCGAATCTAAAGTCTAAATTAAAGATGTTTAAGAAGTTTTAAGACTTCGAAAGGTTTTTACTTTTTAGAATAGAAAATAGAGAAACTTGATGAAGGAATCAAACCAAGACCAAGGAATTGGGCTAGAAATATTAATCTTGCACAGAGAGTAAACAATGCCCAATTAGCTTCAAGAGCATTTTCTTTAATGGAGCATCAACAAATCAAGTCTAATGCCACCGTATTCAGTTCCCTCATATATGCATATTCGTTTTCTAACAGGCTTGTGAAGGTTCTCATTCTGTTTGAGGTCAGAGAGAGAAAAGATGACTGTCAACCCACCTTGGTGACATATAATACATTTATGTCTGTGCTCTCATTTTGGCAATGCCAACAATTTGTGAGCATGGTATGAGGCCTGCAAATAGGCAGGGTTTTCACTAGATGCAGATACCTACAAGCATCTGATTTTAGGATATGTCAAAGCTGATACGTACGCCAAATCTTTTCATGCTAGAATCTGTAATCAAAAGATATTGCAAACAAATGTGTTTGGACAAAATGAAAGAAAAATGAATGAAAGATGGATTGTGAATGAAAAAATGGCAACAAATGTTTCAGGTGTATGCTAAACAAAATTTATGAAGGAAGGATGAATTGTGACTGAAAAATAGCAACATATGTTTCAGGTGTATGTTAAACGTGGATGAATACAAGAAATGGAAGACATGTTTGTTAGAGCAAAGGCATTGGGAAATATAAAGTTCATTTAATAAGAATACAGTAACATAATAAAAGCTTACACATTATCTGGCCAGCTGGCTGATGGTGAATTTTATGTGGGAAAAAGCTTAAAGATAGGGCATATTTTGCCTGTTCTGAAGATGTGTAAGCAGCTGTATTTGCCTAATTTTGTCATAAGGCTTGAATTCCATTTCAATCAAGCAATGGCGGCATCCAATACTTCTTCTAGTGCATACAATCTTTTGTTTACATAGCATGGAAAAGCTGGACAGATTTAGAATTTGCAATTCGTTGAAGCATCATGCTTCAATCTCTCGCATGAGATCGGCCAAAATCTTCAATGCTTTTAACAAAAGGCTAAAAATTAATCAAACTATAAAACTCTTCTTACTAAGTTGCTGTTTCTATATCTTCAGTTTTCTGCAAATTCAATATCAAATTTAAATCTTGTCTATTGAGAGTAGTTCTTTTATCGATCTTCTTTTAATAGTTTGTTTTGCACAATTGTTCTCCATATCTTTGAGATGCTGAAAACCTTATAATATTGCAATGAATAATAGGGATCATATGTGTATGGTAGACACAGAAATCCAATGAGAGTTGTTGCTCTGTGAGTCCGGTTTGAAGTTCTTAAAGTGGTTACAGCCAGCATTAACATGACCAATTTTACATGGGCATGCCAGGCTAAAACCTAATTGTCTCCTATTCAATCCCCCTTACAAAATCTATAAGAAGCATTATTTGTGTATTCTGTTCCTTTTCTATCCATAACATCTTACTGCATTTTCAATTGTTTATCTACAAATGTTTTTTGAACTTCTTGAAACTAACAAGCACCTTATATTTTACCACAGAAATAAAACCAAACATGACTAGTGCAATTATCATTAAAATTTTACGAGGTCAAGACATGATGTGTGCCTTGAAGTATGGCTTATCTAGTGAACCTACCAAAATAACTATGCACCAACTAAAGAGGGTACTTGTATGATTGTATCTGCAACAAGGGTTACAACCCTCCACTGCTCACCACAATAACCTAGCAGTCTGTCTCAACTCTCAACACAAATCATTGCTGATGGAAGAGACACCTGAGGTGTACTCCATTCTACAGCCTTAAAGCCCACAGAGTAACTTGTGTGCTGATTAGAAGCTTGCAGTCATGGCAGATGCAAGCGCAAGGTAAACCTTACATGTTGAGAGCTAGAACTTTGTTCTAATGCCATGGAGGAGGACTTAATTCAAATAGGATGAAAAATGAAACACAGAAAATGCTAAGGTCCAATTAACTGACTAATTACTAAATAATTGATCAGAATGGAAAATAGAATAATGTGTAAAAGAGAAAGACAGAAAGCATAAAAGCTACTTTCAAAGGACAGGGAGTGAATAATGTGAAATCATGAGTAAATGGGTCAAAAATTGAAAGGAGCACTTTATTTGCACATGTTAGAGAACCACTTTTTGTCATGGTGTTTCAAATTCATTTAACAGCAACCTGAAGATAGTTTCCCACCGGCAGAAAGATGTTTCACAGTGTGAGACAGGTTTATCGATCAGTTGTAAGCTAGCAAGTCCACTTAAGAAGCCTGCCAGATAATAAACTCACTGCATTCTAGGGTTTAGTAGCCTACAAGACAGTTGTCCACGAGACTCAAGCAGATATTCCACATAATTATTGTAGGTTTCATGTAAATCAAGGTTTCAGGAAGTAGTGGAATTCTGCAAAAGTTATTCCTAAGTGCCATCCACCAAGGAGAACAGACTTTAACTCTGCAACATGCAATACAGCCAAACAAGCCATTGCAAAATCAGAAACCTTCCATTCTTCATACCGGGGAAAGGCATAATGCATCCACAGTCACAGATAAAAATTGCACAATACCATATGCGCGTTGACACAATGGCAAGAAGGGATTTACCAAGCAAACGAAGGATTTTTAAGAACACATTCCCCATCTCATAGTCTTTATGGTGCCAACTGCCGAAGTTGAATTATTAAGATGAGATCATTACCTGGCTTAAGATTTCTCTGAGCATTAATAAAGTCCGATTGAACATTGCTGTGTTAAATGAGGAAATTGAATATAGGAAGGTTATGATCTACATCACCAGTGGATATGATATCTGCAGCTGGAAATCAATTCGTCAGTTATTGCAACATCCATTCCGTCAAACAAACTGGGAACCAACGAATCATGCAACTGCACGCACATGTTGACATAAATTCCACATTACAAATTTTAAAAGCATACCACATTCTCAGTTCTGCACCATGTCTTGTTCATTTTACAGATCTCTACAGTTGGAAAACAATTTTATCTTTCATTTCACTAAAGTTAACTAAGAGCATTGAATTTTGTAACCCACTTGTCGATGAAGTACAACATACTGGATGAATGCACATCAGTCAATGAAAGCCGAGTACAGTATAACAAAAACCCAAATCATATTATATTAATTGATAGATCCAGAGGTGCACCACGTTGAACCAAGGTAGAAAAGTAGATCTTGTGATCAGCAAAAGATGAATATAATGTTAAATTGTTAATTCTCTTTGACCAAATCTAATATATCTTTTTTATAAATTGAATTTGGTCAATCAGAAATTCACAAATACAGAGACGTGAAAATCCCTTGGACAAAATAAACATGATGGAAGAGAAATATTATATCGAATCAAAACCAAATGAACAAAAATACTAATATTTGCTCAAGTATTATCAGTTAAACCATAGCCTGCATTTACTGTAAGTTGGCATCTCAATCCAACAGCCAATAACAGCAAATACTACTTTCTAAATAAGAAAACCTTTGAACTTTTAACGTCTATCTGTTTTCCCGATAGATCTCTTTCCAGAAAACAAATGCTTTGGTTTCAGGTTCACTATCACTCTATCAGCCTCTCCCTTGCGAGCATCCTTGTTTCTCTTCTTTGATGCCTTCTTGCCAAGTTTAATAGCTTTCAATTTCTGAGCTGAGTCCTTGAAACCATCTCCTGGAACAACTTCACCAGGAGGTCTAGACCTAGATCTTGACCGTGATAACAGACACTGCTTCTTGTTTGGCTGATCAATATCCATGGCATCAGCATTTTCGTCCGCTCCAGTGGACCTCTCTCGCTTGCGGCCTTGACGCGACACTGACCTACTTCGAGCTCTCTCTATTGCTGCCGAAGGATCCAGGCCCATGCTGGAAAGATGTCTTCCCATTCTGTTTAAGCCATATTCCCTGTTCCTGTCAAACTTCCTTGGTACGGTAGGCCTGCTCTCTGCAGTACTCTTCTTCAATCTGTGTTCGACGATAAGCATCTTCTTCTTCTTCCTAATTGCAGCCAGAGCTTCCTTTTCATCAGGATTCAACTCCACTTCATCCATCTCATCATCCTCATCCCCCTCCGCTGCCATCCTAAGCCCTTCTTCCCTCTCCAGTTCTTCAAGCCTCTGCAAAATATCTGGATCAATAAAGTCTGCAACATTGTGTCCATCCATGATCTCAGGAATATCATCTTCTTTCCACTCTTCATTTGCCAAAATATACCGCTTCTTCAAACTTGCAGAGTAAACTCCAGCCCCACCATTTTCATTCTCAATATCCTTCTCCAGCTTCTTGGCCTCCTTGGCAGCACGCGCCCTGGCATCCAAAACAGCTTGAGGAATACAAGGAAGCCTCTCTTTCCCATCTCGCGGCTTGGGCATTGCAACATGAATCCTATTGAGACAACTACTGATCTTCTTCGACTTCATCTTAATTTCCACTCTCTGCTCCAACAACCTCTCGCATGCTGCATTCTTCACCGCAATCACCCCTTCTTCCTTCAAAGCACTCATTGAGAGTAGCGCACCATCATCTCCCCCCTCCTGATTCCCAAAGAACCCACCCATATTTTTTCCAGCCTCAGATCTCATCTCCGCAACCAATTTTGCATCCTCCTCTGGTAGTGTCTCTAGTGGTTGCAAATCAATCTTATTACAGACTACAATAAGAGGCTTATTGGCAAACAGAGGTTTTATGCTATGAAACAGAGCTGCCTGTTGCGCAATACTATAACCACAGGACCCCGAAACATCAAGGAAAAACAAAACAGCCGCCTTCAAATGAGCCAAGGCAGTAATACTGAGCATCTCGATGGTGTTCCTGTCCTCCAAGGGGTGGTCCAAAATACCAGGGGTATCAATAACCTGATACCTCAAGTACTTGTAATCAGTATGCCCGACAAACAGAGACTTGGTAGTAAAAGCATAAGGTTGCACATCCACATCCGCCCTAGTAATCTTATTAATAAAAGAACTCTTGCCGACATTAGGGTACCCACAGATCAAAATAGTCCTGGTATTTGGGTCAATAGACGGCAACCTTGCCATATGCTGCCTCACCTGTTCGAGGTAAGCCAAACTCGGTCCAATTCTCTTAACAATGGTACACATCCGTCCAAGTGCAGCAACCTTCAAAGACTTGCAGCGGTAAAGAGAATCCCCATACTTTATCAGCCTAACATAGTCTTTGGCCACTTTGGCAATGAGATTGCGAGCAGTATTGATCTGGCCAAGGGCTAACTTGTAGTGATCTTTATCATACAAAACGTTTAACAGATCTCCATAAAATGGATGCACATCATCTAGGCGGGGGAAATCGTCTACTATAGCAGAAAGCTTGTCATGAAAATTCTGTTGAGTGAATTTTACCTTGCGCATGTAAAACTGGCGGAGGCGGGAGATTGCATAGCCCTTGTGCACCACCGTTGGTGTCTGCCGCTGTGTTCTTGATAAGATTATGTCCACAAAATCCTTCCCCGAGGGCACCACTGTAATCTTCTTGAAATTATACTGCACCATTTTTTCTCTATTTCTCTTTGCCTGCGCTGATTCTTCCCCAAATTTGATCGCTCAGTCAGAAAACAGAACGAGCAGGGAACCGCTGGCAACAAGCAGCAGTCGTGATGCTTATGACAACTTAAATATTCTCCAACTTAGCATAGAGTGCAACCTGCAAGATAAAAAATTTCCAATCGACCATGAGATTGTTGAAAGCGTCTGCCGCCACTACAGCATGATACGAATCCAAGCTTGAATAGGAGCTGTTTCAAGTTCAATGTTCTCGAGTTTTAGGGTTTATTCTTTGTTTATTTTTTGTTTAGTTTGAGTGGGTTTTAATTTAAAAACATAATTTAGTGTTTTGTTAAAACCATTCTACTAAAGGGGCTTTTGTAATTCATGAGAATTTATTACCCAAAAGGTCACTTATATTGTGAGGTTTTAGCCAGCCAAAACCTCTTTCCTACTCATAATCTTCTTATGGTAGTTAGAAAACATTTATGTAAAACATCTTTAAAACTTATAAATCTTAATTTTTTTTGTCTACTCTATTACAGAAATGGAGTCAAAATATAAGCTGAAAAATTAAATATATATTTAAATCAAATAAAATTTAATCTCCAAATTAAATTATATTTAGCTTGGGAATCAAATCAAAAACTCTTTTTTTGGTTTTAAATGTTGCCAATGTCTTGTCTCAAGCTCAACAATTTATAACTTTTAGATTTATAATTAGATTGAAGTAGCAAGGATATTATTTTTGGATCATATTATTTTTAAACAAATTCCTCCTTTTGTTGGGTATTTTTAGTTGTAGCAACGTTTCACAATTTTCTATCACAAACTTTGTCCACTTTTCCTCATTAACATCATTGGTGGCATGACACAATTTGTGTAGAATCTTGAGGTTATCACTTGCTATATAGTCTTAGTGAGTTTTATTGTTTTGATTTTGTATGCAATTGTTATCATAGCAAGATAAATTTCAAGAAGAAAGAGATCAACAGCTAATCAAGAAATTAAGAAACAACACAAATTGTCACAGTAGAAGAATGTTTGAGAAATGAAAGAATGGAGTGGGTAGGGATAATAATTGATGCATATGTAAACTATGGCGTAATTGCCAACAAGACCTAATGTGTTAAATGAGGATTCAAAGTGGGGAATTTTCTCTAGGGTATGAAGAAATTGGTGCAATCCATTTAGTTTGTTCATTCATTCATTCTAGTAATGAATCAGTCTTTAGCACTAATCGACTAAAGGCCATATTTTTATCAAGATGTTGGGCTTCCATCACCCCTCCATTGTATTTCTCTTCATCTACTTTTAGCACAGACTTCTCCTGTGTTTTTCCTTCTTCATGTGAATTATGAACAACCAACACAATCTTTATTGTATGAACACTCTTCTCATGTAAAAAATGTGCAATGCTTGATCTTCTCCTTGCCTCCATCACTAATTCAACAACCAATTCCAAAATGCTCCCAAATTGACGAAAACCTTTAGAATGCAAACCTATTCAAATTTGTAAAATTTGTTAAGTTAAATGTACATTGCTCATGGATTAAATACTAATGACTTTAGCTTTAAATTATATCCACTCACTTTCCCTAAGTAACACACATTGTATTATTTTCTACGTGCAGGCTACATGTCATACGAAATTAGATGGCTGTTAGCAAGAGATCTAAGGCAATGGAAAGCTCACTTCAAGTACTATTATCTTGCATTTGAGTTTGTCAAGATTGGTCCATTTGATCCTTCAATTAGAGCTTTGAAGGCCAAAAATCTACAAAAATTTATAGAGATTAGTGAGAGGTGAATGAGAAGCTTGTTTGATCGAACCCGCCTTTGATCAAATCAGGTTCAACCAAACATTTTAGGGTTTGACCAAACCCATGTCTAATCGAACATGCCTGACACAAATTATTTTGTAAAGATCATGTTCACTAAAACATGCCTCAAATTAATAGCTAGCATTCATAGAAACCATCAGTCGACCAAATTTTATTTTATTTTAATGAATGTTCACATTTTTTTATGAAGAAGGCATTTTGAAGTGAATTTTGTTAGTGTGTAATTTCCAAGGGGAATTTTTCAAAGGAAGGAGATGAAAAATAAAAAGACAAAGGCAAATAAGATTTCACAAAAGAATTCACCTTATACGAAACAAAGACGTCGCAAACAAGCATTGGCAAGATATTATAGAAATGAAGCAGGTATGCATCTCTCTCTCTCTCTCTCTCTCTCTCTCTCTCTCTCTCTCTCTCTCTCTCTCTCTCTCTCTCTCTCTCTCTCTAGGTATTTTTGTTTTCTTTTTAGTATTCTTAGATCTTTCTAGTCTTTTTAGGTGATTAAGTGTTTATAGTTAAATTTATAATATTCTAAATTGCTCTCTTTTATTTATTTTTTGTGTTAAGATGAAGCTCGAGCAAAATTTGGAGAAGGGTCAAGATCACTTCCTTCTATTGGTATGGATGAGCATATGAAACTAGCTCACAGTGTAAAGAGAAAAATTTATTATAGAAAGTTAGATCATTTACTTGAAATGGATGTGGAGATATTGAGATTTTATCACTAGTATAATTTGGCAAATAAATGACTACATGACTAAAACTTTTAGTCACACAACTAAAATTCTTAGTCACATGACTAAAAATGATCAAATCCTACTATTTTTTTGCAATTCACAAGTATAAATAACTAATTTGGTCATTGTGTAAAATCACAACTAAATAAGTGGTCAACCAAATAAAAATAACTAAATAAATGACTATTACTCCTCTATTGTTTTTTCTTTCAAATTTGATCATAATCTAGAGAGCTTAAGCCCCTCTCATGGGACCTTACCTAAATGGCCCATTTGTCTTCCTAGGTTACTTGGTGCACCAAAAATATCTATTATGTGAAAGGTATCGCCTCTCGATGCAGTCTTAAGGGCTTCACATATTTTATAATATTTTTTTAACTTTTACATAAATAAAGGACTAAATATATGACCATTTCTCTATTTTTTTCTTTCAAATTTGATCATAATCTATACTATCATACATTAGATTTTCTTTACCATTTTTACTTCCAAACTTGATTAGCTATTTTTTATTTACAACCACAAATTCTATTAGATGATTAATGGGGTGGAAAAAAATACAATGAAAACTAAATACTTATGATTTTATACGTAAAACAATTGTTTGATTATAGTTTGGGCCATGAAAGTTACTCTACGTCTATGATTTTCTTCTAAAAGACATTTGAAGTTAAGTTTTCCAAATATCATAAAGTTGCCATTTGGTTGGATCGAGTTTTCTAGGGAAAACTAAAGTTTAATATCTTCTAGAAAAGGGAAAAAGCTTTCAAACAAATGAAGCCCTAACCTATGACCATGGGAGAAAGTTGTCATAGGTCCTATATAGATCTTTAAATAGTTCAAAGGAGAAAATAGGCAGTTTTTTTATAATTTAATTGCTAATTTTAAAAAAATCAACAATGAAAGGGAAACTTGCAAAATAAGGATATTTTTAATAATCTTTTAGTTTTGAAGAACGCATTTCATTTTAGAGTGGAGGGAAAATAATAAAGTCAAATGTTTTTACTTGATTAATTGGAACTAACTCGATCCTGATCTTGGGTTGAAGTGGAGTTTGAAGCTAAATCCCTAATGTGCCTATAGAGGAAGAAGAAAAATAAGTTTTCTCATACATGGCTACCAAGATCAATGAGTTTAGTGTTGACTAAATATTTTCATCATGAATTACAAGTTCTCATAAAGAAATAGATGATATTTTAGAAAGAACGTGTCTCCATGTAAGCATTAGTTAGACGGAAAAGATCATCATTTCATGACATAAGAACAATGATTTCAAGCATGGAATAATGTGATTCCAATATAGAGCAACAAATGATTGAAGGAAAAATACCCAAATTGTAATAAATTTAAATTATAAGTTAAATGTTTGAATTTATTAAATTTTATAAATTATAATTGATTAAATATTCAAAATATAAAATTTTAATTTAACAAATGCTAATTTTTAAAATTTATCACAAATAATAATAAAATATATTCATATTAAAATCTACTATAATGTTTTTTAATAAAAATTAATATTAGTAGACTTTATTATCAATAGACTATTAATGAATTAATATTTCTATGTCACTCCCCTTTCTATTTATTCTTATTTGAATATTGTGCTTAATGGACATTTTTCTCTATTCTAAATTTTATTCTTAAGTTATACACATAGCTTTTGATTTTATTATTTTTAGCTCTATTTTTTGTGAGAACACTTCCCACTGAAAGTCGGGTCTCACTCCCTTGTCGTTAACCTGCGAAGTGGTTTATAATTTGTAAGGACATCCTATAATAGAATTGCATTGCATTAGAGGGACAAACAACCATCGTGCTTAGTGGCAGAGAAATATCTCTTCAAATAAACTAGAATGGCTCAGACCACATAGGCAGCAACATATTTGCACCTTAGTAAACAAAATATGTTGTTAAAAAAATATGTTAGCAACATGTATGTTAGTCTATTGTAAATATGTTGTTGTGTAGACACAACCTAGAATTCGTTAGTCTTTTCAGCCATTCTTTATTTTCTCTTTTTAAACAAACTCTTATTTCATTAAATGGTAGTAAAAATTCTATAGAGGAGGATTTCTAAGCATTAATTAGTTATTGGTTTAACTTATAATATATTTTAGATAAGAGAACGATTTATTCATGATAATATTTTTTACTACCACAACCCTCAAACCTGTGGGGTACTTTCTACTTCATATGCTTGTGGATTAGGATTGCCTATACAATAACTCAAGGAAAGTATGTTCATTTTGAATCTACAAATTACACTTCCTTGAGCAAGAAATTCTGGATATTTTTCATATTAGAAATAAAAAATGGTTGGTTCAAGGAGGCATTCCAGTCCCTTTCACCACATGTTCATATTGTAAACACAATTAATCCCAATCCTAAAAAATATTTCCACTGAAGGGAGTAAATGCTAAGATGATAGTTTAAGAGGACAAACAAGACTTGCTACATTAAATGTTTTACAAGTATGCACTCACTACTCTCTAAGGGGGCAGGGGATGTCTCAAAACATTACACACTCCCAGATGTCAACTTATCTACCTCCTTGTTGACAACTTATCTGAACAGTTTTAAATCTGCAAAATAGTTTTAATAATCTTTGTTGGACTCTCTTTGCAATTTAACAATGGAGACACCCAAAATGATATTTTCATTTAAAATGTATGCTTGTGAGTAAGACAATCAATATCTTTTGTTTCAATGTTCAGCAAGAAAGAACAGGAGTTGAGAAAACTTTAGAATTTTCTACAAGCCAGCCAAGGATACTTTGTAGACCTATGGAGTACTTGTGTACACTAATTTTTGTGATATCATCTTTGAGTACCAACCCAAAAGATTGTTTGTCATTACACTCTTGGCTTGCCAAATCTAGTGGTTATTTCTACCTTTGTTGTCTTGTTGATTGGAAGCTTTGCTGGTGCTTGTTGCCTGTCGCTTCTTTTGTTACATTTGTTTGCTCAACCATCTCTTTTCCTTTCTAATTATATTGAATCTTTTTTTTCTTGGTGCCTCACCTCCTCTTTTTTAATTGACTGCAAGTAGGATTTTCAAAATCTGCAAAAATGCACAAAAAATTAATCAACACAAAAAGTTATTCAAGACATATTTTCTGAAAATCACACTTTGGGCGTGCTCTGGATGGCTTTCAGCTGCTATTAATATGTTTTCATAGGGAACATTTTTAATGTTCCCTAGATTATTTTAGTGCTTAGGAATGTATTAAGTGCTTGACCTTAGTGAGTTCCCTAAAAATACTTTAATTGTTTGTATATTTCCCAAAAGGAAAATTTTCTTTTCTTTAATGATATCACTAATAAGAATTTAATTGTTTGTATACATGGTCAATGGAAAAGTTCACAGTGATAATCTGTTGTATTATGTTTGTTTTGAAATTAATTGTTTGTATATTTGACAAAAGGAATTTTTGCTCATTAATTATTTCCCTTACAAGAATTTAATTGTTTGTACATATGGTATTTGATTCACACAAGTGCACGTGTTTATTTGTAAATATGCATGGTTGCACATGACCACTTTAATTCTATTTGTGCCTTCTCTTAAATCTTGGCCATTGAAAATAGAAAAAATACAAAACATCCACAATATAATTAAACTTATTTGTGCTTTGGTTGTACTTTCTAGCAATGTCATAATCTGGGTCACCTCTAAGGGAAACTAGCTTGCCAAGCAATGAATTTGAAGACCATCACGAGATAATATGTATTTCCAGCAACACCCTAATGTGTAACCAGACACAAACTGACACAAATGGTCTAGATGTGTTAACTTTCAAGTCTTCATTGGAAAAATACAATGGTGATCGCCATAGTAGAGTTGAAACATGTGCAAGAAGCATACTGCTAAATAACCCAAAGACACTTGAAGAAATAAGTTAGTTGAGCAATGAAGTGTAACATGTTCGTAATTGTGAACTAGCTATGGTAGAATATACAATGCAAAAGTTTCATATACTATGTGGTGCACTTGAATCATACCACACCTTCCTCTATGAACTTAAATATGACAAACTCTATTCAGTAGGAAATTCCCCTACCATCAGAAAAACATTTTAGTAGTACTTGTCTAGCATATTGAAAAAGTTATTTTCTTAGCTATGCAAAGGGTCAACAATTTTTGGACATGTACTAGACAAGAACACTATAGCAATGTATAGCTATTTTGGCTAACCTGTACCTACCCAATCAAGCCATGCATTTTTTGGAGGAATCTTGCACTACAAGAATAAGTCACCATTGGCTATTTTGGCTAACTTGTACCTACCCGATCAAACAACAAGTTACCATTAGCTATGTGGACTATACAAAATGATTTCACCCTTTTTGGGAAATTGTCAAAAAAACTTGTTTATCTTTGAATGATATCCTATTTACACTGCATCATCTATTTTCACAATGGAAAATTAGGATCTCATGTGTTATATACTGTATATTTGGGCTTTAAGTAAATACCTTCCTTCAGTATTAACTGCTTTGCATTAGGTTCATTTTTTGGGAAAATTGTCAAAAAAGACTTATTTATCTTCGAAAGCTATGTTATGTACGCTATGTCATTTTTTTATATAATGGACAATTAGGATCTCATGTATTATATATTGTATATCTGGTCTTTGATTAAATACCTTCCTTTAGTATTAATTGCTTTGCATTAGGTTCATGACTCTGAGAGCAAAAAATTTTATGAGTTGAATGTTTTAGATGTTATAAACTTCCAAGCCAAACTTATATATAACTTTAGACAGTATGTATTGCGTTTGCATGGAAATCTTACACTAACAAGGCTCCCTTTACAGTATGTTCACGTCTTCGTAAATATATATTCTAATGATTTGAATGCTTTTAGAAATGAACTTAGCAATCAATGCTAAGCTTAGGTTGCACCAATGAGTTAAAATTATTTGCTTGGGTTACACTAATGAGTTAGAATTATCCATTAGAATGATCTTAGATCTGAACTTGGAAATGAATGTTAGGTATAGCTTTAGGCTATATAGATTTCCTTAGCATTGACAACCTCCTGCAATATGACTCTCTTCACAAAATGTTACCATCTTTGAAAATAGATGCTTTAATGAGATGGATGCTTTAAGAAAACAAATTACTGATTAATGTTAAGCTTATCTTTTCTCATGAGTTCAACAACTCAAACTTTTTCTCACAAGTTTAGCAACTCAGACTATCATGATCATTATCTAACAATCTAATCTTTATGGCAAGTATTATACCAACCAATCACCTATCAATTGCATGCCTCTACAACCAAGCACATGAGCTAATTTGCAGTCCAAACTTAATCTAAAACCTAACTACAAATGCCTTGCCTAAGAAAATTGGCACATAACTATTTTTTAAAAACCATAAATTGTCTGCATTAAAATAAGCTATATTGCAAGCTTCTATGAATAAGAAAATAAAATTTAAAATTCATTACTTGCAACTACAACATTAGAGAAAAGTTGAATTTTATTTATGCTTTGATGGATATCTACACCCTGTCATAAATCTCCCATTTTGACATAGGAAAAGAGCATAGTGATAGAAGCTAGATTCATTTTGTGCATAACCTGAAGTCATCGTATTCCATGAGAGTGCATCTTTTGAGAAATATTTTTTGAACATTTCAAGGGACTAGTAGTTCTACAATTAAATCATCATAACTTTCCCATTACTATTATACGCATGACAACATAAATGATGTAGAGTTGCAGCTTCACCAAGTTTATGTATATATATTTGACAAGGCACATGAACTATTTGATGAAATGCCTCAAAGAAATGTGGTCTCTACATGGACTGCAATGATTTCAAGATATGAACAAATTTGACCTTTATGAAAAGGCTTTAGAAATTTCCAATTAAGTGCAATTAGCAAGTGTAAAGCCAGACTCCACAACCTTTGCGATCATCCTAAACGCCTGTGCCAAAATGGGAGCTTTGAAATAGGGAATAGATATTCATCAAAGAATAAAAGATAGATGGATTTGTTTAGATACTATAGTTGCAACTACTCTTGTAAACTTGTATGCAAAATGTGGAATCATGGACAAGGCACTTGTACTGCTTGAAAAAATGCCTCGAAGAAATGTGGTATCATGGACTGTAATGATTGCAAGATATACTCTGTTGAGAAGGCTTTAGGAACTTCCAAGAAAATGCAATTTGCAGGTAGAAAGCCTGACTCCACAACCTTTTCTAGCTTCCTCTTTGCGTGTTCCAAATTAGAAGCTTTGGAATAGGATATGGACATATATCAAAATAGAATAAAAGGATGATTTTTTGCCTCATATTATAGTTTTAAATGCTCTGGTGCACATGTATGCAAAATTTATAAGCATGGACAAGGCACACAAAATGTTTGACAAAATGCCTCAAAGAGATGTCATCTCTTGGACTGCAATTATTGCTAGATATGCACAAAATGGAGTTGTTGAAAAGGATTTTACAACTTTCAAAAAAATGCAATTGGACATTGTAAAGCCAAATTCCACAACCCTTACCATCATATTTCTTGCATGTCCTAAAATAGAGGCTTTGGAACAGGGTATGAACATTCATCAAAGCATAAATAATAGAGACATTTTGTTAGATGTAGTTGCAACTTCTCTAGTAGGCATGTATGTAAAAAGTGGAATCATAGACAAGGCATTTGAACTATTTGACATAATTCTTGAAAAATATGTCATGTCATGGAATGCAATTATTGATGGATATACACAACCTAGTCGGTCTTATGATGAGCATAATTTGTGGGTATTGAGTAGCTGATTTGTAGTTGTATTGGTTCCCTTTCTTGCAAGTTGGGTGTCTCATTTTTGCAAATTTTGACTGTTTTGGTCTCTATAGGTCTATCCAGCTGCTGATCTGCATATTTTTTCTTTTCTTGGACATGGCTCATATGGATTCTGCATTTAAACTATCAAAAATGAATTATGGTTTCAACAAATTGTAGACAAAAAACTCAAATATATCATCAACATTTCGAAATCAAGGATATGATATCCATTTATGAGGTTGCAATAGACAAAAATAAATTTACATCTTATTAACTATTCTTTCTAGGATAAGGAAAACCCCTGGATTGAGGTACGGGATCCAAAGAAAAACCCTTGCAAGACAAGCTCTGGATCTCCCCAACAAAATGGTTCTCTAAATGAGCAGAAATCTAATTTAGGAAAGAAAAATGCTAATGCTCCTTTAGGAAGTTCTGCTCTTAGATCTAGCAAGAAGAATGGACATCAAAAACAAGGAGGTGTCCAGACAAGAGGTCAACAAAAAGCTGTCATGGGAACACCAAAGAGAGAAATGGGTAGGATGTCTAATAAAGACCAGAGGGAGCTTGAAGTGAAACAGAACATAGTGGATGGTAGAAAGCTCACCATCCACCAGGTTTTTTCCCCAACCCTTAAATGAAGATTATATCTTGGAATATCAGAGGACTTAATGGTCCTCATAAGCAAGATGTAGTTAGGAATTTAGTTAGAGACTCTAAGCCTGACATTCTTTTGATTCAAGAAACTAAGATGTTAAAAGATAAGGTTGTTAAAACTAACCTAATTAGAAAATGAGGAAGTTTAGGAAGTAGCTCTGAAGGGGCTTCAGGAGGGATTGTCATCTTTTGGAATCTTTGTAGCTTCAATTGCCAGCTTTTGAGAGAAGAGAAACATTTACTAGTTGTTAAAGTTTGCAGCCTCAAGGAAAATTTCTCTTGGATTCTCATTAATGTCTATGCCCAAAATATGAAGGCACAAAGACTTAAACTCTAGAAGTAGTTACATGACTTCAGAAAGTCCAGCACTAAGAACTTCTAGATGATTATGGGAGATTTCAACACCCCTTTGAAGGAAAAGGATAAAATAGGTGGTAATATAACTCAAGTGGAGAGTAGGGTTGATCTGATGGAATTTATTAGCAATGAAGGTTTGTTGGATATTGATATGGAAGGCATTAATTATACTTGGACTAACAGAAGAGTAGGAGCTGATCTTATTCAGGTTAAGCTAGATAGGGTGCTCATATCTCCAGATTGGTATATGAAGTTCTTTTTCACTTTGTCTTCCCTAAACAGAATAGGATCAAACCATTACCCTATTTCTTTTTTTGCAATCTCTTTTAATGGTAAAAGAAATGCTTCGTTCACATTTGAAAAGATGTGGCTTGCCCACCCTGACCTTGAGAACAGAATTAGGGAATGGTGGAACATTAATGTGAATGGAAAAGCTATGTTGAAAGTGGCTAAGAAAATGGCTAATGTTAAATCCAAAGTCAGACAATGGAACAAGGATGTCTATGGGGATATTTTCCAATCCAAAAGTAAGATTCAACTGGAGTTGAAAGAAACTCAGGACAAAATCCAAAGGAGTGGTTTGACTGAAGATCTGAAAAGAGAGAAAAACCAAATTCTTGTAGATTACCATAATATTATTTCCAAGGAATAGAGTTTATGGAGACAGAGACTAGATCCCTATGGCTGAAATCGGGAGACAAAAATACTAGATTCTTTCATCTTACTACCCTAAAACATAAGGCTATTAATAGAATCCAATCTTTATCTTTCTCCCGAGGAACTATCACCAAAGAAGAGGAGATAAGGGAAGAAATGATAGGTTACTTTGCTTCTCTCCTATCAAGGGACTCTAATCTTAATCTGGAGGATCAGAAAAATCTGCTAGACTCAATTCCAAGCAAAATGGATTCTAAGGATAATGATTTCTTAAAAGCAATACCTAAGGATGAGAAAATCAAAAGGGTGGTTTTCTCTTTTGAAGGAGAAAAATCCCTAGGACCGGATGGGTTCCAGATGTTCTTCTTTCAATCTTTTTGGATTATTACTGGGAATGATGTTTTCTCTATTGTTAAAGAGTTTTTCGGTTCCAAGTCTATTCTTAAAGAACTCAGTTCCACTTTCATAGCTCTGATCCTAAAGAAACCTGGGGTAAACTCTGCTGATGGATTTAGGCCCATAAGTCTTTGTAATTCATTGTACAAGATCATGTCTAAGGTCCTTACCTCCAGAATTTTGAAATTTCTTCATTTTCTTATATCTCCCCAATAGAATGGCTTTGTTCTAGGGAGACAAATTCTGGACTCCATAATTGTTGTGCATGAGAATATTCACTCCTTGGAAAAATTTTAAAAATAAGGTTTCTTGATGAAGCTGGACTTGTCAAAAGCCTATGATAGAGTCGATTGGGCATTCTTATCCAAAATTATGTTGGCTTTTGGATTTGAAGCAAGGGTGGTCAGATTGATTATGCAATTGGTTACTACAGTTTCCTTCTCTATCATTGTTAATGGGGGCTCTTCAAATTTATTTCGTCCTTCAAGAGGTTTGAGGCAAGGATACCCTATATCCCCCATCCTTTTTGCAATAATGGTTGAAAGTCTAGGGAGATATATTAATAGCTTGGTTTGGAAAGGGTAGATTATAGGTCTTCAACCTTCTTCTTCTAGTCAAAAGTGCACACATGAACAATTCATCGATGACACTATTTTGATGGGGGAATTCCTATGTTAAAGAAGAAAGGAATATGAAAAGGGATATGAATACTTATTCAAATACTACAGGCCAACTTATAAATTGGGAGAAAAGTTCTCTATACTTCAGCAATACTCCGGAAGATAGGGAAAAAAAAATTCCTCTAGTTTAGGTTGTAAGATAGGGATGCTCCCTGCCTCTTACTTGTGACTGTCGCTATGCCTGAAACCTGGAGCCTCTTTCTGGAATGACATCATTTATAGATTCCATCACAAATTGGCCAGTTGGAAAGGGGCTACGTTGAGTCAAGCTGGAAAAGTCCAATTGTTGAAGGCTACTCTCCAAAATCTTCCTGTCTATGCTCTTAGTTTGTTTAAAATCCCACCGAAGTATGCTGAATTGATTAAAAAAATACAAAAAAGATTTCTTTGGGCTAGGATTGAGGAAAAAAAAGACTCAACCTTGTAGCATGGGAGAAGGTTTGTAAACCAAAATAATTTGGGGGGATAGGCATCAGAAGCATTTCTAATACCAGTAAGGCCTTGCTGGCTAAACAATGTTGGAGGATCTTTGAAGATGAAAAGGAATGGAACTCAATAATAAAAATTAAATACCATCTTACCTCCTTAGATGAAAACTTAAATTCTCAGCTGGATATTTAGGGTTCCTTTATCTGGAATAGTACCAGTAAGGGCAAGAATTTGGTAAGAAAAGGAGTTAGATGGAAGCTGGGAAATGGCAGGAAGATATAGTTTTGGAATGACAATTGGCTGATGGAAAGACCCTTAAATGAAAATTAGGAATGGCTAAATGTTATTCAGGGTTGTAAAGAGACTATTGGGGAAATGGTGTCTGACTACTGGATCAATGATAAGTGGATAGACTTAGGTCCTAATGATGAAAAATTTAAAGAGGTGAATAAACAACTTAACAACTGGTTCATTAGAGAAAATGTGCAAGATGAATTGATATGGGGCCTTGAAAATAATGGAAAATTCTCTATCTCTTTAGCTTCTTCTCTCCTCATTGATCAGGAAGAGCATCCTCCCTACTCCCAGGTATGGAACAAAAACCTTATTCCTAAAATTAACATGTTTTTCTAGTTGCTTGTCCAGAACAAAATCCTTACTGTGGATAACCTCTCTAGAAGGGGCTTCTTGATGGCCAATAGATGCTTTCTATGTTGTGCTTAGGCTGAATCTTGTAACCATCTGATGATACACTGGTCCTACACTAGTGGTGTGTGGGATTCTATTTTCAAAAGAATACACTTAGAATGGGTTAAACCTCAGAACTTTCAGGATCTTGTTCAATAGTGGTTGTGTCCTTTTCCTAGCAAAGAAGTTAAAGCTCTTTGGAACCTATTTCTTCCTCACTTCACCTAGAGAATTTGGAAGGAGAGAAACAATAGAGTGTTTAGAGATAAACATACTCCTCATGACAAGATTGCTAATCTTGTTTGTAGAAGTCTAACGGAAAACTTCAGATGTACTATTCCAAGAGATTCTCAGTTATGGAGCAACTCACAGAATATAGAAGATATTCTTAGCTGGGAAATGCACAATAAAAGAAATAAAGACCCCAACCCTAGAAATAACATTATTTGGACTGCTCCTCCTAAGGGATGGCTTAAAGGAAACTTTGACGGCTCTACTAAAGGGAACCCTGGAAGGGATGGGGTGGGAGGATTAATAAGAGATTGGGCTGGAAATTTTCTGGGAGTTGTTGCTACCCCATTGGGAATCCAAACTAATCATGTTATTGAACTTGAGGTGGCATTACATGTTGTTTTACTGGCAAAAGAGATGGGTTGCTTGAAGTTTTGGTTGGAAGGAGATTCCCTCAATATCATTAATTGCATAAAAGGCAAATGTGTGCCCACCTGGACAATAACCCATATCATTGAAAAAATTAATATGACTATTCAAACTTTTGATGAGAATTACATTACCCACATCTACCGAGAAGGAAACAAAACCTGCAGATAGTATAGCTAATGTGGGGGCCCATAATGACATCACCAAAGTTTGGAAAGGGGAAGAAAATCTTAAAATTGAGATTTTAAGTCTAATCAATTATGATAGACTTAATCACAAGGAGGGAAACATTATTAAAAATAATGATGACAAGGACAATTAAATTACTGAGGAGAGCTATTTGTCAGGCAAGGTGCGAGAAAATAACTACAGAGTTAATTACACATAGATTGTGGGTGATTTTAAGCATCTTGATTTGTAGGAGCCAAATGAACATTGTTTTTTTGAGTTTTGGTAATATGAGAAAGCAGTGTTATCATAGCTCTGAGAAAATGGGAGGTACTCTGAGAAGGGAGGAGCCTCTAGACTACGAGAAATAGAGACAGGAGAAAAAAAAGGTGGAAGAAATTGGAGAGAGGAGGTGTAACCCCGTACATGGAAAAGCTTCATGGCTTCCATAAATAGGTAACCAAAAAGTTTGCAAAGGGATGGGTAAATGGTAAAGTTAAATTATGGGGAAAATCTTTTTTGCTCACTTTGAGTCTTGTTTCCAAGATTACTGGTTTGTCTCTTGAGGGAATGAGTTTCTATAGGGATAACAAATGTATAGGGTCTGAAGCTTTTAATCTTTTCCCTAAAAATGATGATGAAGAAGCTCTGTTGAGCAAACGGTTGGGGGATTATGTTGAAATTGTGAAAATTAAGAAAATTTGGGCTAAAATTCTTAAGGTGATTGATGATAGATTATTTTACTCTTGATGGTCGCTATTCTAAGATTTACAACCTGCATTTTGTTTTGGCTAATCATTTTAGGCATAACAAAAAGGTCTCCTTTCCTTACTTTTTGCTTAGTTCCCTGAACAATAGTATTACTAAGAATAGGAAAAAAGCTAGCAACCCTTTTCTGCATGAGGATTTGATCTTGTTCATAGCGGACTGTGCTAGAGATACGATCCCTGAACCCATACCTAAAGGGTTTCAGGATAGAGAAAGAAAAATAAAGAGGAAGAGAATAAGGCAGATACCCATAAGAGGGGTAGGAAAAAGAAGAAGAGCTCCCATGATAGTGGAGATGAAACTGAAGAACAAAACCCTTCCTCTCAGGGTAAGAATGAGGAGATTAGCTCAGAAGAAAATATTGAGAAGGAACCTGTGAATGAGGTGGAAGCACCAAAAATAAAGGATTCAAATCCTAAGGAAAGTGAAAAAGACGAGTTCAATAAGGAGACCGATAATGTAGGAGGTGAGGAAGAGGATGAGGAAAAGGGAAATGAAGAAGATATGATTGAGGATGAGGACAAAGACAAGGAAGAAGAAAGGCCAGAGGAAAACAAAGATGAAACTAGTGAAAAGGAGGAGTCAAATGGACAGTCTAGCCATGGGGGTGGGGAAAGAAACCAAAATAAGTAGAAAAATCATAAGGAGGCTACTTTTGGTTTCGATTTGGATGATCGTATCCTGAAGGAGGTTAAGAACAAGGAAGGCCACGAAATCAACATGGACAAGTGGATTAGCCAGGAAATGCAAGAAATGAAGCATCAATTGAAGGCTACGGAAGAAACTATGGAACCCCTTAAAGCTAAACTGGAAAAGTTGGAAATTGAGTTTTTAATGAAGGTAAAAAACAATAACTCAAATGAGGAACTGACTACCAAAATCAAAGCCATGGTGGATGAGAAGCTGAAAAACCTGAATGATAAAATCAATTATAATGGGCACATTATAAATCAAGTTTTGAAGAACAGAAACAAGGGCCTTAAAGTTTCAGTGATAAACCTTAAGGCTCTGTATAACCATTTGGAGAATAGCATGTTGGATAATACCACTATCACGGTGGATGAAGGTGCTGGGAGCTCAGGGTCGAGAACTAGAACAAGAAGTGGTCTTAAAAGAAAGCTACCCAAAACCCCTAAGGAGCTGAAAGGTCTCAAAGACTCCACTCAGAAAATGGAGGATCTGCAGAAACGGGCGGAGAAGGCCATGAAAAATAAGGATTAGTTCATGTTGGTTGTTTGTTGGGTGGTTGCTGGTTAATGTGCTAATTTTTGTTTTTTAACTACTTTTTTTGTTCTTTCCTATGGTTTTTTTGGGTTGGTTGGGGTCTTGCTCTTCATTGTTTAAGAAGGCATTCAAATTATGTATGAGCTAAACTAAATATCTTCTGATCTATTTTGTAAATGGTTTTGGGTTCTATTCAAAACCTTCTTTTACCTTTATCAAAAACTATTCTTTTCTAGTTGAAAAATATGGTTAAAATCATTAAGACATAAAATTACACCAAAATTGAATTGTTTATGAAGGCTTGAACTATAGCTACTTCTACTTGTTTACAAAAGTCTATAAATAAAACTTCTTTGTATTAGCTTGACTAAAATTTCATCCAATACAGGCTTTCAGATTGTTAGAACAAAAGCTTGCATCAAGACATTTGACTGTTATAATCAAATGCTCTAAACTCATAAGTAGATTGTGATTAAGATTTTTCTGGATCTATTTATTGTATATTATATTAGGTCATCATTTTGATGCATGAAATTCAACATATGATATCCATTTATGAGGTTACACTAGATAACTAAATTTATATCTCCTCTACTATTCTTTTCTAGTTAAAATTATGGATAATGTTATTAGGAAATAAAATTTCACCAAAATTGAGTTGTTTGTGTAGGCTTGAATTATAGTTGTTTCTACTAGTCTACAAAAGGAGATTAAAAAAAAATGTATTATCTTGACTAAAATTTTGGCCAATACAAGCTTCTAGATTCTAAGTTTATAACAATATCTTGCCATCAAGAAACATTAGACTACTGCAATCAAATGCACTAAACTCACAAGTAGATTGTGATTAAGGGTTTTCTAGATATGTATGTCTTTATTATTTGAAACCATCATTCTGATGCATAAAATTCAACATCAAAGCAAATCAATCATTTTTTTTTTAACATAGAATTCCTCTGTGAACATCATATACATATGAAGGTCAACATATTTTCCAATGGTTTCCTCATATATATTTATGGCTTTATGGCTTTCATAGGATCTTATTCACCGCCTTGAGCTTTCTATCAAGCTAAAGAAGCATAAGGGATGTGTAAACACAATTAGCTTCAATCCTTCTGGAGAGCTTTTTGTGTCAGGTTCTGATGACAGGGAAATAATAATTTGGGACTGGGCTACTGGTAAAACTAAGTTTTTTTAAAAATTTTGGTCATACCAATAATGTTTTCCAAGCTAGAATTATGCCTTTCATAGATGATCAAACTCTCGTAAGTTGTGCTACTGATGGCAAGGTACGCTCTTTATACGTTAGGATTCGATGTATAATATCTTTCCTACTATTTAAGAATTGTCAATACTAGTTGTTTATTCCCAAGTATCTCTTTGTAAAATTTAAAATAAAAATCAAATTGACTATTGAGGTATTGTTAATCAGTTTTAACATCTATTTTTTTTCCAAAGCTAATGCATTGGTAACATCAAGAAGTTCTTATGTATCTCTTTCTTGCTAATCAGTTCTAATTTGTTGTTTCCAAACTTATTTATGGGTAATGTCAAGAAGCTATAATATGCATTATAGTTTATGAGTAGATGAATGGTAATAATGACATTTAATTATCATTTCTTATTTAATCCTTGGACTTTTGGTCCAATTTGTTAGAATAAGTAGTAATCAATAATTAAAAACTACCACTCATCTTAAAACATAAGCACATGATTGACTTGAAATTGCAATACTTTTAATAAATTCCAATACCATAGTGATTGCAAAAATGATATATTGTATCTTTAATGTGTTTCCTGAGTTTTTGAGCTAACAACATCTGGATTTTTTTGCAAAATACTTGCTAGCAATGACACAATAGCAGTTGCATATATTTTCAAGCATCAATTATTTTCTCAATTATTTACTTGTTGACTTTAATGTTCATCTGGCGATGATTAGTTTTTGGTCTACACTGCATCTAATTTGAATTAAATATGCTTCTATTTGCATTAGATGAACCAGACATGAAAGTATCAATGCAGTTGTTTGTGTTTAGAGATGCATAAATTAAAATGATTTGCAGGAGATGCTCAAAGAGTGTTGTGTGCGAGCTTAACTTTTATAAATATGGTACACAATATGGTAAGACTAGTGTGGAAAATTATTACTTCTGGTAGTCCTCATCATTCCACATTCTTCTCTACAGCTAAGATATTCACACAACCTTAGGTGATTTGCATAGATATTGGCCTTTTGATGTAGCCTTTACTACATAATTGTAAAGGCTATTGCTTCAGCAACAATCCTGTTAATCATTTTTTAATAGTGAAGATGTTTCTCTTGGTGGTTTCAGCTTTTGTATATGGCTGCATACTTCTTATGGGTTCTCCATTAATGCCACCCTATTAAAACTTTCATGAGGGCCATGTAAATCCTAGAATTCTTATAAAATTCACATCGAAAGCCAAATACCCAAGAGATAAGTGACCATAAGGATAGGTGTGATGCATGTTCTAGAGTGGATTAGGCAGAGGGATGACATTAATGACATATAGAAATTGGTAGTCAATTTTGACCAAGGACTAAAAAAATTGAAGTATATGATGTAGTTATAAATTAAAATGATATAGTTGCAAATAAAGGAATATATTAATCATTTGAATGCACAACTAGAATGAAGAATAACATAATGAATATCAATTAATTGATTCATAATAGGGTTCATGATTTGAACATTTCTATGTAAAGCTTAAACTAAAAAAATTGAGTTGTAGTGTTGAATGTATAAAATTATTATTACCTTATTCATATTAACTGCAAATTATCTTTTCTTTATATTGAAGTAGGACCTAATACAAAGGAAGTTAAAGTAGGATGAAAACTAGACTTGGATGTAAAATTGCTACCTGTTTTATAACTTGTACTGCCAAAATACTGTCAGAGCTGAGACTATGTGGAAGAATGAGGGAAAGAAGAAAGATGTGTCTTAACTATTTTCTTTCCTACCTAGAAGTCTTCAATAAGTTTGATGCCCTTACAACTTGTTTGTGCAAACTACTAATTCATACTCTTCTAGCTGTCAATTCTTCTTGCTTCACTCATTTTAGAATCTAGTTTTGCATATGAAAACTGAGACGACAAAATAGATGCAGATGAGGATAACATGAGGAAAATTGATGACAACTCTTCCTTGCATCCATGTTCTCAAAACCATTCAACACATTAATCCTTACAAAACCATTGGGGAAAAAACACCAAATCCTGTCAAATTGAAAAGTTGATGGCACATTTTGATTGTTATCAAACAAAACGTAACCTAGAATGCACTATAGAACATGATTTTATTGTTGTGAAATGTTATGCTACAGGTGGAATGAACAGATTGCCAAAAACATTGTTGTTGAACAGAACCTAACACATCGGTATTTTTACTTCAACAAACATATAACTTCTAACAACTACAACATCCACCACCACAAATACAAACTTGTGATATGGCTCTTGGATATGTTTCCATGCTTTAGATTGATTTCCTTTTTCTTTTATAAAAAAACAAAAAAAACTCCCTAGTAAACTAAGTTTGAAAGCCAATCTAATGATGGGATGTTAAGTGTTGGATATGGGACTCTTAAACCTTTATATCCCATTGACCACTTGTCTTCATTTGTAATTTATGGAGTTAACTATTGTAAAACTTTAGGTTTTCACTATTTTTTTTTTGTTCTTTTCTAGATCATCGTTAACTTGTCCCCAATATCTTCATGATACACCTCTTTCTGAACAATATGAACTTTTAATAGAAACATTAGATTATCCTAGATTCTCAACCATTATATGTGATGCACTTAATATGGGACTTTAGAGCATCATCGTCCATATGTTGAGTTAGATGGCATGTCATATGCAATATTTCCTTTTACATTCTACCCATATTTATCAGAATTGAACAACAATTCTTGATGATTCTTTCCATTGCAACCCAAAATTTAGTCTTTCACTGTTATGAAAGCTTTTGACCCCAACTTGTTATGGTTGATATTTTATTTTTGATAAGGAGAAAAAAGAATCTTGACAGGGCTTCATAACCTTTTACAGAGTCAACATTGAAATATAAAACAAAATAATTTACTTAGAACCACACAAAGAACAAGCTAACCAAGTACAACTAAAAAACAACAAAAAGGCACATAATTTAGCCTAAAGCCAGCAAAAAGGAAGGACAAAAATCCCTAGCTCACTAATCAACAAGGACATTCAGACTCTTAGTAGCTTCCTTATCAATCTTCAAGGCTTTTTCTTAAGAGATAGGGACCTCTTATTAGTATCTTCCATGATGTCAACTTTCTTTTTCTTTTGGCCCCTTGTGTTTTTGCTCAGCTCATCTTGCAAAAGAAAATATATTTTCCCCATTGACATGGTCCAACCTAGAACCAATAATGTCCCCTCAATCACTTAAAGAAGCCTCCACTTAAACCTCTTGCACCTCCTACAACATCAACTCCATCGTAAAAAGAGTAAAAAATCTTCGCCCCCTATAGAAAAGGGTAAAATAATTTAGCTTTATTAGAAACTTTAGTCTGTTACTCCTATTTGAGCATTAATGATTGTCATTAGTATCATTCATTCATTCAGTCGGTAAAGGAGTCAAACATGACAGTCAGTCAAGTACATAAAGCTAATACACCAAGCAGGACACAAGGCAAATCTCTAAGTTAACCAAACATGGCTTTGACCAAGTACTCACACCAAGCCAGATGATTATTGAGTACCAAGCACAGTGGTAACCAAGCATTCATATGAACCGAGCACCAGTAATTTACTGAGTGGTGAATGCAACGAACACCGAGTAAAATAGGAAATGACATAGTATTTTGAAATGGCACAAACATCAATGCAAACAGTTCACACTGATCAGAAAATGGTTTACCAAGATCAAGACATAATTAAATATGGATGTAATCATTAATTTTTTTATGATTCCTATGTATTGTAAGATCTAGGTTATTTATTTTCACCGTTGATCTTAGGTTTTCTAAGATACTGTAAAACCCCAATTAGGTCAAGTTAGTTTGATATAAAAGTTGTAAAGATGTCATTATGAAACAGTATCATCAAGGAGTAGTTGCACTCAAGATATTAGAAGATCATACATAGTTTTGACAGAAGGATTTGAGAGAAGCATTTAGTTTTTCAAAACAAATACAAGGTTACCGAGCAGAACAAAAGGACACATACATCACTACAAGGTGATATCTTTATGGTATATTATAGATCTAAATCAGGCAAGATTGAGTTGCTAATTACATATACATTTTACTATTACTCTTTAACTATTGTACCAGATTCAAAATCTCCTAACAGAGTGGACTTAACAGTTCTTAGTTAAATCTCTTAACCGAGTACACACATGTACTGTGCTGTTAAAATCCTCTAACCAGGTAGATATAACTTATCTTATTATTACTCCTAATAGGGTAAGATCACCAGAAGTGATCGCAATATTGTAGCCTTAACCAACATACTTTGTTACTATAGTAGTGAAGCTTTGTGGGTGTCATCCCCACCACAATTTTTACCTTCTTACAAGGGTTTCTGCAATACCAAAATATTTGTGTTATACGTATAAAGTTTCATGAATGGTTTATTGATTAGATTACATGCAAAATACATTTTCAGTTATATTTGAATGTATGTTTCATACAATGGATTCTTTTCAGTTGATGTTATCTATGCCAACAAGTTTTAGTCTTTAAAAGTTTTGAAGGTACTGATTCACCCCTCCCCTCTCAGTACTTATCTTTCCATAATCCTAACAATTGGTATCAGAGCTAGATCTCTTGTTAAGGAAGTCTAATCACCAAAGGGAAAAGATCTAAAAATGGAAAGATATAAGTTGGATAAGAATATTGAGAATCAAAGATTATAGATGCATATCTATGTTGAGCAATTCAAGGAAGCCAAAGAAGAACTGAAGAAATTATTGATCAAGAGGAAGGATATGGCACTTCAGTATAATGAGACTGATTATCATGAGGAAGATATAGATGATCCATTTGAGGTATCTGGATCTGGTAGCTTATCTAATGCATCTTAAGGAACCATATCAGATCTATCTGAAAAGAATCTACATCTTTCTGAACAAGTGAAAGCACTGCAAATCGGTCAAGAAACACAAATGGTCAGAATGATTGATATCATGAACAATGCAAGGCAAGCATAACAAGAAAGAAATTTGGCTATTGAAGATAGGAGGCAAATGATTGATAAGTTGCAAGAGAAGGAATCTGAGATACTGAGACTCACTGAGCATCACTTTGAAATCTCTAATCAAATGGTTGTCATAAGTTGGTAAGTCAACGATGTAAACAATGAGCTTACAAGGAGATTGGAAGACATCGGTGAATTAAGAGAAGAAAATGAAAGATTGAAGAATGAGGTAAAGATACAACAACAACATAAAGAGATGATCAAGAAAGCTAAAGACAGTAATAAAAAAATGGATGAATTTCTGAACAGTCAGAAAAGACTTGATAACACCAAGTAGGGAGAGTCATCAAGACAAGCTGAAAAGAATAATGCCTATGATAATCCAAGGCCAAAGAAGCTATCATGTTATCATTGTGGAAAATTGGGCCACACATCAAATGTTTGTAGAAGAAAAGAAAAAGGTATTCCTAAATCCATTCCTAAATTTAATGGTTATTGCCATAATTGTAATAAGTATGGACACCAGGCACATGAGTGCAAATCAAGGTTGAATAGAAAATATAAGAAACCTTATATAGAGAAATATTTTCACACTTGTAACATGCATGGATACATGACACAAGAATGTATGACAAAAATGAAGCAAGTCTGGACACCGAAAGAATAAAATAAATCATATCAACCGAGAAGGAAAGGTAATGCATATACTTGGCATTACAACACTTTGGTAATTGCACATCATGTGGAAGGTATGGACATGTAGCTGCAATTGCATGAGAAAGATCTGGAGAAGAAGATCTCATAATTAGAAAAGTACTAGAATGGTATGTTCATGTTGTCACAAGGTCGGTCACTTGAGCAAAGATTGCAGAGACCGAGCACCAAAGATACATACAGATACAAATGGCAATACAATTGAAGAAATAATGAGGATAAGAAATCAAATGTGGAGAAAACCATCAAATGACAATGCTGGATCAAGCACTGCAGTCGATGACACCTCATCCATTAGATTAGGTGATATCACCACCTCCACCTAAGCAATGAAGGTATGTATGGAACTGAATTTTAATCGGTTTTATTTTACAACAGTTCCTTATATCTAGTGAATGCACACCAAATCAACATGAAATAAGATGCACTTTGGGATTACATGTTTAGAACTTAAATTGTGTATAGTCGGTAAATGCATGTCCGAGTAAATGTTTTCTAGTCGGCGAATATTAGAAAGGTTAACCAAGTTATGGTATCAACCAAGTAATATTTAAGTGTTAACCGAGCTAAGGTCTTTAAAGTGTAAATCGATTGTAACTAGGTTTACCAAGTTGTGGTAGGTAAAGCATTTATTATGAAAGTTTGAGCGGGAAATGAGATTTTTGGTATAAATATGTGATGAACTTAATCATTTCATCACACACCAATCATGAGAAGAACAAGATTGACTTGAGAAAATTTGAGCGAAGAATTTCCAGAGCTTTTAGCAGGAATTTAAAGAGATCCCAAGTGAGTTTATCATGACCTAAAGTAAGTTTCTCAACCATCGAGTTATTTTACAGAATAATTGAGAAGCCCTAAAATTTCAGAAGATATGGAATCTTCATCCAAGGTCATGAAATCAAAGTCTAAGAGTGACAAGAAGATCACATTGATTAATTCTGTGACCTATGATGAAAAAAAATACAAATTGCACCCTGAGATTGCATCACGAATTGATCAAATCAATGTGTTTTCCAGTATACCACCTAGGGTTTTGTTGGTACAAGACATTCACACATACATCCACTGCAAAATTGGTGAAATCAAAGATTTCAAGCTTCAATCCACTTACTAGGAGTTGAGTGTGAATGAAAAGATCAAGGATGAGCACAAATACCTAGAGGTGAAGGGACTGATGATTGCCCTATATTTCTTGAGAGAGTTTAAGTCATAGTGGATTAGGGTTTTTCTGAGCCAAGGGCACAAAGGAAAATTATGGCTAGATCAAACGATCAAAATAACCAAGGACATCATAGATGCGGTCACCGGTTACCCTATTACTGATAAAGTCAAAGCCATAAGGAGTGCACTGAGGATCGAGACCGAGAAACTTACAAGAGAAGAATTGGATGGAAGAGGTATGAGAGTGAATATAATCATTGATCCCGAGACAAGGTTCAAAGCCTATGTAGTTGGTTACAAGATATTTCAATCAAGAAGGCCAAACATTGTACCTTGTGGAGCCGTAGACATTGCCTATAAGATTGTTAAAAAGGGTTTTCAATTTGACCTCCCTGAGATTCTATTGAAACAATTGGAGGAGAACATGAGAACCATTAGGATAGTGAAGACAAACACTTGTAAGTTTGGTTCTCTACTGGTCTGTGTATTTTTCTACATGCAAATTTTTTTTCCATCAGTCGATAATGTTGACTAGGATGTCAACCAATCAGTTATTATGCAAATCAGTGAGTTTATATAGAGTCTAGGTCATAATTTTGTTAGTGTTATGGATGTTTATTTTGAACAATTCAAGGATAGAATGTGTCAAAGGAGAAGGATACCAAGTCATCTAGTAGAAAAACACAAAGATGATATATCTTTCCTAGTGGACACCGACATCACATTAATCAAGGCAGTTGAACCGAGGACTACTTGGTTACCCCCTATGGGCTATGAATTGGATATTAACCGAGCTTCTAAGTCAATTAAGGCATTACTGGTCGAGCCCAAAGATCCAAAAACTACTAGGTTCGGTACCTATGAAGAGGCTAAATTAAGAATAAAGATGGATCTAGTCAGAGTAAAAGTTAGTAGAAAATCCAAGAATATGATGGAAATATTAGCAAAATAGTTTGGAGATGATGCAGAATAAGAAGAAGAATTTGCAGCTAATCTGGTTGAAGAAGCAATCGAGGAACAATTGTTAATTTGTAACAATGAACATGAGGAGGAGACCGAGTCAGATAAGGATATTCAAGTTGCACTGGTAAAGGCCATAGGGAAGAGGAAACAAGCAGAAACACCTACAAGAGCAAGGACAAGATCCTCAACAACTGCTTCTCCACCCCTAAAGAAAGGAATTAAAAAAATATCAAGGCCAACTCCCACTAAAACATATCAGAAGAAAAAGAGAGGTTCCCAAGTCACCTCTGAGCAACCTAAGAAGAGGAGAAGATTGCTAAGAGCTAAAGATGATATTGATGAAGATGATAAGAAGAGGATAAAGGTAAATTCAAAGTTATTGTAAATAAAAGTCAATTGGTAGATGAGCTAGTTGAAAATATAAAGGCAACGGGTGGACTAACTCACCCTAAAATGGGTCAGTATGTATATATTGTACACACTAAAATATGCACTTCTATGAACCATTACATGCAAGGTTGCTCAAGAATGAGGCCTCACAAAGCGGCTCATAGCTCTTTATGCATGGAGTTGCAAGGGACTATGAGTTTTGCTCTCAGCTAGAGCTACAAGAAAGTGACCTTGCTAGTCAACCATACAATGAGAGATTCAAGTGAAGACAAGGGCAACAATGCCAATATCTCCAAGAATCTAAATGGAAATGAAATGCAAATGCAACTAGTATGAATGTGCAAGACTAATCTATCAAATGAAATGTAAACTAAGCTATGAAGGGAAATAGCAATGGATTACAATGCCTCCTATTTAAACTATGTGAGATTAATCTATTGCATAAAATGAAATCTAATCTATGATGCCATGAATGTAACTATGAAAGCAAAACTATTATGAAATGCAACTAAAATGATGAAAGCAACAAGTCTTCAATGTCTTCAAAAAGCTCCAAATGTACCTAGAAAACCTGCAGCATAACAATAACATAAAATATGGATATCCAAATGAAGGAGAGAGCTCTCCTTTTATAAGAAATGAGGTGAAATGGACCATTGAGATTAAGAGGCAAAAGTCTTAATCAGCGGTGGAGGTTGAAAGAGGAGCAATCCATGTGCACAAACATCCTCCAATGAAAGTGAAGTGTTGACTTTTGAGCCTCATGTGAGACAAAAAGTGCTTTTTCCCTTTTTTATAAAATATGAATAATACTTTATTTGTGCAACTTAGGATAAGAGGAAAAGTGGGGGATTTTTTATTTAATTAAAAGGGGAGGAAATATTCCTTTTAATCAAATAAAGACTTAGGATAAATGGTTAGCCCAAGGATAAAAATCCAATATATGATCGAATTTAGGATTTGATCAAGAAATTGATATTGCTGAAAATATTGATTATTGATAAAAATGATTCAGGATTGATAAATTGAATAAATGGGGCCCAAAGTCTAGGCGACCATTTTTGGGTGCATACATTTGCCCCTCTTTGACTAATGTGTGATCGATTTGGGAACACATGTAGTCAAAGAATGAAGTTGCAATGTGAGATCGATTTGGGATCACAAAACAACTCAGATATGAGGTCGATTCGGGATCACATCCGGACAAAACATAAACAAAAGCTTAAACCAACACCATCGCTGCTAGGTGCAAATCAAGCTTTAGACAAAACTATCACCGTCGCTGCTAGGCAATAATCAATGTCTAAAAATGGGAGATAAGAATCTCAAATTTTGAGCAAAAGCTCACAAAAGATGTCTGAATCAGGAAAATCAAAGAATCGGGGATGAGAATCCCATAAATATTGCCCCCTCGGAGTCGAAATCGAAATCAGGTAGAGGAGAGACAGAAAATTGATAAGGTTGATCAAATCATAATCGAATGTAAAGGTCAAGAGGTTAACCATCAGGAAATGAAAACATGCCCCAGTGAGGAAGTAGAAGAATAGAAATAGAAGACTAGAAATAGAGTGGATGAAAGACTAGAAAAAAAGGAAGGAATGACGATGCCCCAGCAAAGATCAAAAGATCAGCCAACTGCGCAGAAGGGGGGAAAGAATTTGAAATGTGATTTTGTCTATCAAGATGACCTCAGATTTCAATTTCGAGTCCGAAAATGGATCTAGGACGTCGAAATTAGCTAAGGGTGCAATTTTTGCGCAATTCCGTGGTATTTTGAAAATTAGGTCAAAAAGTCAAAATGCTATAAAAGAGGTCAAAATGTCATTTTCAAAAATCATTTGTCTTTTAGTGATTTGAGAATTTCAGAGCTTTAGAGAGAGAAAATGGCTCAGCAAGCAGGAGTTCCCGTCCACAGGCATCGATTCGAGCGCGCCTGGTTGCATAACCGGCCACCACACTATCCTGCCCTGGTATGTTTTCGAAAAACTCAAGCTTTTTGGCCATTTTTAGCATTTAATAGCTTTTTTAGCACTTTTTTTCAAATTTTAAATTTCAAAATTTTTGGTTGTGCGAAATATCGCGCGATACTTTAGAAGTATCGCGCGCTTTGGGGAGAAGTATCGCGCGATACTTCGCGTACCCCAAAAGTATCGCACGCTTTAGACACCAGTATCGCACGATACTGGGCGAAAGATCGCGCGATACTGGGCGAAGTATCGCTCGATATAAGGTTTATCGCCCCACTATAGGGAGAAGTATCGCACGATACTTCTCCAAAAAAGAATATCGCCCAATTGAAAAATTTGATATTTAATGCATTTTTGAGCAAAAATGACATGGGTCTAGACAATGTTACGTTTTTAAGATGTTTTATACTGAGTTTTTTGGACATCCATCATGATATGTACTAACAACGGGTTTGGTTTTGGCTTGCAGGAGGTTTTTCCGGCGCTCATCATCAGAGCGCCGAAAGTGACAGGATTACGGTGTGTCCGAGATCTGGATGATCCGGGCAATGCCGATATCAGGGCTATGGGATTCCGGTATCTGTTGAGGTACCCTTATATCCGAGCAGACCATGGGTTGTTGACTGCGCTGGCCGAGAGATGGCACAGCGAGCACAACACCTTCCATCTACCTACTGGAGAGGCATCGATCACCTTAGAGGACGTCTATAGGATCCTCCGAGTTCCATGCCACGGAGAGCCTGTAAGTATAATCATGTTTTGAGATATAATCATAAATGTAATGTTTCCATGTGATGAAAACTAACATGATTTGTTTGTTGTCACAGGTATACTATGATCAGGACGTCACTGAGGGGCGCCGGTTGATTCAGGAGATGTTTCAGGATGTGACCATCCTAGACAGGCATGTCAGCTAGGAGCGACTGCTTGATGACTTCGGCCGAGACTATCCGGTGCCATGTATTGTGGCATCGATCATTTCACAGATCCTGATGACCGATCGCAGTCAGAAGGGATTCCCACTCGGATGGGGCAGACTACTGGTAGACTTGGTAGGCAGGCCTCGACGGATGGCATGGGGACCTGCGATCTTGGCAAAGATGTATCATGAGCTGCACGAGATCGTCTACAGGGACGGTTGGACATGGGCGTGTGGTGCCATCCTAGCACAGGTATGGGCATGGGAGCACATTGCTGTGGTGCGCCCCAGGGTTCAGCCGAGGGAGAGGAGGTACCCATTCATTTACAGGTACATCGGGTTTATATCACATGCCCATTCAGGGGATGTGACCTACTATCGGCGGATTCTGGATGAAATAGCCTCATTTACATGGAGGCCGTACAGGGAGGTTGAGGTTTGGGGGGATGCCGCAGAGGAGCTGAGTTATATGTTGTGCAGTCGGCCACTGGTGGGTCGATATGCGGATATCATAGAGAGGTTTTGCATCAGTCGGGTGTGGCGGCAGTTCGGGAGGCAGCAGTGAGTCTCGACAGAGACTACTACTTATGCCAGAGCCAGGGATGAGGAGGGACATGGGTGGCTACCCATGCTGGATTATCAGCAGGCTGTCGCAGAGACAGCAGCTATCAAGAGCGAGCCTTGGGATTATTTCCCAGATGTGGCAGACGCAGGGGCTGATGGAGCCTACAGAGCAGAGCGGCGGAGGGTACCATTCCCTCGATTTACAGTACCAGATGCTCAGGTGCCAGCGCCGGGAGGAGAGGGAGGAGAGGGAGGGGACGGAGGAGACGGAGGGGACGGAGGAGAGGAGGGAGGAGATGGAGGAGATGGCGGGAGGGGGAGAGGGAGGAGGATGGAGAGAGGAGAGAGGTCGGGATCAGGTGGCCGAAAACGGTCACGGGGACAGAGATCAGCCACTCCTGAGGAGGAGGCGAGACCAGCTCGCCGGCAGGCAGAGGTACAGCAGGAGCAGTCTGCGGGGGGAGAGGACCTGAGAGCCCAGATACAGGCTCGGGAGACTGAGATACAGCAGCTGCGGACCACCATAGCTGTGAGAGATCAGCAGCTCCTGGATCTGAGGGTAGAGCGGGATCAGCAGATAGCTGATCTCAGAGCAGAGATAGCACGCCGTGAGGCGATGGCACAGACCGAGGCACTGGAGCTCCGACGGGAGTCAGCGAGGGCTGCTTACTATCATGGATTATATCTGCAGGCCGTCCCAGAGGGTGAGAGAGCACCATCATACTCTCAGCGGGCAGGGGTATCAGACGTGGCATTTGATAGGAGAGCTATGCCTCCTCCACCACCACGAGCTCCTCACGAGGGTGGTAGCGAGTCTTAGGGTTAGGTCTTAGGTTGTTTGGACATATTTTGAGACTTTTGATCCAGATTTTGGGATCTCATATTGTATATCATGACATTTATTGATTTATGAGATTACTGGATGTTCGATGTATCATGTGTATTTGTCTCACTTGTGATGGATGTATCAGTTTATGTATATTGTCTTGTCATTTTGCTCAAAATGCTTATGTATGTGGTTATGTATGTTCTCTCTCATAGTTGTATGTTTAATTCTCATGTGTATGATATAGACCTATGTTTCTTGAAAATGACAGTTATGATGATATGATTAACCCCTTGTGATGAACAGAAACAGGTTCGAGATGAAAAAGACAAGGAGCGAAAGACATGATCAAGAAGAAGAGAAGGTGAGCGCAGTTGACTAACAGGTCCATGTAGGATGAAAAGGAGAGCTCTCTCCATGTGCAAGATGCAAAAACTAAACTAACATGATCTTAGAAATGCAAGCTACTATGAAAGTGGTTGAATTGCAAGGTCACAACGCTTATAGACATCTAATTATCATCATCGAGCGTTATTGGTAGCATCGTAAGATCATACAATGCACACTAGCATAACTATGTGGATATGAATATGATCTTTATCAGATAGAAATGTGGAAATCCCACCTAGGCATCAAAGACATGTAGGTCAAGATGACTAGTGCAATGAGATTACCTAAGTTTGATATGGCGAGATTATGCTTGTATCAAGACACATGAAAGTTAGGATAGCTAAAAGCATGCACTCGCAAAACAGTCAAGGATAATACCTTGTCAATCCATAGTGTCAAGTAGGACCAGCATAAATGCTCATGACAGTTAGGATAAACAAAATATACCCACAAGCAGATAAAGAAAGAAAACATGTTCTCATTCCCTCAGTCTTCTAGCTAATGCATCATCGAAAACTTCTCAGGGAGAGATCACTCATCAAAGAAATCCTCATAGACAGCACACAAAGAAAAATAAAGTCATCATATCGTCAGCGAGTTGATTGTTTAAGTGCGTGTGTGTTGGTCATAGAGTCAAATTCTGAGTATCATATCAGCTTAGTGAGAAATATCACATCATACGAGACTGTTGGGTCAGACACCTGATAAGTGTTAAGAAACACTCGACGCAAGGGTAGTGTTGAAAAACACTATTTGGGGTGGTGTTGAAAAACACCTGTTGTGAAATGCCCCAAGAGACAAACGCACCAAAAGGACCTATGCGAACAGTTATGCCCCCTAGACAAAGACAAAGACCAATTCCAGACTAGGCCAAATAAGGTCAAGGCATGATGGGAAGTGGTTAAGTGTCGAGGACGCATGCTAACAAATAGGGGTACAAAGGCCTCAAGTAGCGCCTGTTTCCAGGTTTTCACCACTTGGAATCTTTTTTCATTTTTTCATTTTTTTGGATTTTTGCTACCAAGGCGCCTATTGCTAGGTTTTCACCAAGGCACTTTTTCTATTTTTTTGAATTTTTGAATTTTTTTTAATTTTTTTTGTAGTTTTTTTTTTTCAGGACTTTTTATGCTTTTTAGGATTTTTTCAGCATCATATATCAATTTTTTTGGAATTTTTTCAGGACCAATAAGATATATACAAAAGATGCCCCCAGACAGAACGGGCATCAAGGATAGAACTTCTTAAGGTACACAATGTTGATGGGATCAGGGAGCTGTTCTCCATCAGGATCTGACAGTAAATACGCACTAGTACCAAAAGCAGCTGTGATGACATATGGTCCAAGCCAGTTAGGTTCAAACTTGCCCTTTTGCTCTCTGTTTTGTTGGTTCTTAGGGTTTTCTCGTAAAACAAGATCACCTATTTGAAATTCTCTAGGGCGAACCTTCTTGTTGAATGCCTTGGACATACGTTTCTGATACGCTCTCATATGATCAAAGGAAGCCTTACGCTTCTCATCTAGAAGTTCTAATTCCTGCAACCTCATGGCGCGGTAATCCTCATCTGTAATGAAACCTTTGAGTGAGACTCTGAGGGATGGTATCTCGACTTCTAAAGGCAATATTGCTTCAGCGCCATAGGTGAGAGAGAAAGGAGTGGCTCCTGTAGGTGTGCGAATACTTGTTCGGTAAGCCCATAGTGCTGGATTGATTTGTAAGTGCCAATCCCTACCATTCTTGTGTACCGTTCTATGAAGAATCTTAAGAATGGTTTTGTTAGAAGCTTCTGCCTGTCCGTTTCCTTGTGGGAAATATATGGAGGACCAATGTTGCTTGATTTTAAACTTTTTACATAGGTGCTTTAGGTCTTTATTCTTAAATTGACCTCCATTGTCAGTAATGATCTCAGAAGGCACTCCAAATCGGCAAATGATATGGTTCAAGATGAACAAAGAAATGGTCCTTCCTGAAGCAACAGAAAGTGGTACGGCCTCCACCCATTTTGTGAAGTAGTCAGTGGCAGTAATAATGAACTTGTGTCCACCTGATGAGTTGGGGTGAATTTGCCCAACCAGATCAAAGGCCCAGCGCTGAAATGGCCAATGAGAAATAGAAGGAATCAGCTCCCTACCCGGAGCATGAATCAGGTTGCCGTGTTTCTGACATTTTTCACATGACTTAGCAAAGGTGACTGCGTCCATCTGCATTGTGGGCCAATAATATCCCGCCCTAAACAACCTTCGGGCCATGGCCAGACCATTAGAATGCCCACCACAAATGCCCTCGTGGATGTCAGCTAACGCTTGGTTGGATTCCTCCTTTTCCAAGCACCTAAGGAGTGTCCCATCTAAACCCCTTCTATATAAGTCACCAGAGATGAGGGTGTGGCAAGAGGCATTACGGATGAGGTTTCGGCGTTCGAAGCGGGTGAATGTGTCAGGGATGATGCCATCACGAAGATATGAATAGATAGCACCATATCGGGAAGACTCGTGTGTGATAATGGCACAAATGACACGGCTTTCAGATGAGTCAAAGATGGGATGGTGTAGCTCTTCCACCAGGAATTCAAATCTGGATTCATGTGTCTCCAACTGAAGAAGTGAAGCCAATGTGGCCATGGCGTCTGCAGCTTTGTTCTCTATCCTAGGGATTTGTTGAAACGTCACAAAGGTGAAATAGCGTTTCAAAGAATCAACCATCTTTTTATAGGGTATCAATTTGTCATCCTTGGTTTGATACTCTTCATTGACTTGATTGATGATTAGCTGAGAATCCCCAAAGACATGTAATTCTGTGACATTCCATTCTATAGCCATTTTCAAGCCATTAGTTAAAGCTTCATATTCTGCAATATTATTGGTACATGGGAATAATAGTTTATAAGACTTTGGAATGTTGTACCCATGTGGAGAAACAAATAACACGCCAGCACCTGATCCATTTTGCATGCGGGAGCCATCAAAGAACATTGTCCAAGTGCGAGTAGTGGTATATAAGATGTGTTCATCTGGGAATTCCACTTGGACTGGCATACTATCCTGGATTGGAAAATCAGCTAATTGGTCAGCAATAGCTTGTCCTTTGATTGCCTTCCTTTCAACATACTCTATGTCAAATTCAGTGAGGACCATCATCCATTTAGCAAGTCTACCCGTCAGGGCAGCCTTACCAAGCAAGTATTTAAGGGGATCAATTTTGGCAATCAAGTGTATGGTATGAGCAAGCATGTAGTGGCGCAACTTTTGAGAAGCAAACACCACCGCGAGACAAGACTTCTCAATATTATTGTAATTGATCTCATAAGAGACTAGAGTACGGCTGATATAGTAGATGGCCCGTTCTTTCCCAGTATCATCTATTTGAGCCAATAATGCCCCTAGGGAAGTGTTTGTAGCTGAGATATATAGAAGCAATGGTTTCCCTGGAATAGGAGGCATTAAGATCGGAGGATTAGCCAAGTATTGTTTGATCTGATCTAGGCTCTTTTGACAATCTTCGTTCCAAACACAAGAAGCACCCTTATGCAATGTCTTGTTGAAGGGTTGCGCTCTATCTGCAAGCTGAGAAATGAACCTCCTAATTGATTGAAGACGTCCTTGAAGACTTCTCATTTGGCTGATATTTCGAGGAGGTGGCATATCTAGGATTGCTTGGACCTTTTCGGGATCAACCTCGATACCTTTTGCTGATATTATGAATCCTAAAAGTTTGCCTGAGGTGACGCCAAATGCGCACTTCTTTGGATTCAATCTGAGTTGAAATTGTTCCATACGATCTAGAATTACTTCTAGATCATTGAGGTGTGTGTCCCTTTTTCTTGATTTTGCCAGGGTATCATCCACATAATCTTCCATATTTTTGTGCATCATATCATGAAAGATAGTTGTCATAGCTCTTTGGTAGGTTGCTCCTGCATTCTTTAACCCGAATGGCATGACGTTCCAACAGTAGGTTCCCCATGCACATGTGAATGCTGTTTTCTCTTGGTCTTCAGGAGCTATTTTGATTTGATTATACCCCGAGAAACCATCCATTAGGGAATATATGTCATAGCCCGCTGTCATGTCCACTATCATGTCAATGTTTGGAAGTGGAAAGTCATCCTTTGGGCAGGCTTTGTTTAGATCTCTAAAATCTGTGCAGACACGAATGGACCCATCATGTTTGGAAACTGGTACTATGTTTGAGATCCATTCTGCGTAATCGATGGCTCTAATAAATCCAGCTTTCAAAAGCTTTTCTAATTCTCCTTTGACAAGTAGAGCTATATGTGGATGCATTTTTCTTAGTCTCTGTTTGACTGGCTTGACTCCTGGAGCTATAGATAAGTGATGCATTATGAGATTTGTGTCAAGCCCTGGCATGTCTAAGTAGGTCCATGCAAAATTAATTTTCTTTTTCTGTAAAAACTGTACATATGCCTTGGTCTCTTCCTCTGATAAAGACTGAGCAAGATGGACTATCTGAGGATTTTCTTCTGTGTTTAGATTGACCGGCTTTGTTGGTTTAATCAATATTGATGATCTATCCTGGAAATAACTCGGCAAGTTATTAAGTACCCCATCCTTAGGTGCCTCAAAGAGGTTTTCACCTTTGGATGCGTCATTTCTTTTTACTATTTTTGGTTCTGACACTGCCACGAAGTGGTTTTCACCATCAGACCTATTTTTCTTTTTCTCTTTTGTTTTGAGACTGAGGTACTTAATATCAGGCTCCGTCATGCTGGTTGTTGGTTCACTGGTGGAAGAAGCCACGGGTTCGAGAGCATTCAGATAGCAAGCAATTTCGTAATCGTTGCGAAATGTGAGGAATGTGGGCTCGTGGTGGCGCTGGGGCCAGTCAATCAGGTCAAAGTGGACAAGGGGCAAGTCAATGGTAGGTTCGATGTTGTGAATGTGAAAGGTGTCATCTCTGGTGACCATATAATCGGAGCTCATCAAGTCTTCTCCTAAGATACCTGAATTGGGGCTCATCCTATCAAACGAAGCGTCGTCTACTAAGGCGATTTGAGGAGGGCAGTCCTCTAGTCTGACACTAGGATCGTTAGTTGCATCGGGTTGGGTACTATAGGCATGGATAATATCCACATCTAGATCAATTGTTGCATCTGAAAGCGAATCCCATTCATATTCATGGGAGTCTGTCTCTGAGTCATCATTTAGGCCTCGTGATGTAGAAGCCTCAAGGTTAGGAAGGGTTTCCCCCTCTCTAGTGTTAGTATTGGTACTATCCGTCGCAGCTAGGACAGTAACACTTTCCTTTGTCGATCTAGAAGTCACACAATCACTATCCGTCGCAGCTGGGATAGTAGGATTATTAAGCATCAAATCTGTGGAATCTCCCCAAAGGAGATTCGTTGAGGGCACCCAATCATCAGACACATCTTGTTGATTGGAGAGATCGGGCGTATAATCTGCATCACTATCGCTGTCCGTTGCAACTGGGACAGGGATACCTTTCTTCTTCTTATTCTCAAAACCTAGGCCGATCGTGGACTTATTTTTGCGTCCAAAGAGAGCATGATCAAGAGGCTCAGCTTTAGCATCCAGCCTATGACTAAGGGGACCAAATCCCGGATATCCCATATTTTTGACCAGTGTATATCCTTTCCCATAAGTTTCAGGTGAAGGAGCAAAATTCTCATTATGTTTATATTTCTCTTCGTGATATATCCAGTTCCTTACAGCAACTTCCTCTTTCTCTTCTTGAATGGGGACCGAAGACTCAATAAATTTCCCAAATAACGTCATTGCTGATGACGAAGGCTTCACATTTGGGGAGGGTCTCCCATAGGACCTAGGAGAGACTGGCATTTTTGTAAAAGAATCAATCTTATAATCTCCCATCCCAAGGTCCATGGTCTTGAATTTCTGCTTGCATTGTTCAAGTGAACTACTAGGATTGTCAGCTTCTCTATTCAAAGGTACATGTGATCCCGCGGAAATGTTATTAACTGATAGAGCACTGTCTCCCGGGATGCAAATTTCTACACCATTATGGGGGAACTTAACACACTGGTGATATGTCGATGGGACTGCCTGCATTTCATGAATCCATGGCCTACCTAGCAAAATGTTGTAGGCGAGGGGTCCAACATCAACAATTTGGAATAATATGTCTCTTTCTACAGGACCAATACGAATAGGCAAAACAACCAATCCCTTAGAACTTCTTTCTGCTTCATCATATGCTTTGATTGTGATTCTTTTCTTTGTGTCAATGACGTTCTCAGAATACCCTAGAGCTAACAGCAAAATCAGAGTACAAATATTGAGCCCCGCACCCCCATCTATCAGTACACGCCTAACACGGGTTTTATGAATCATGACCTCGATGTGTAAGGCCAAATTATGTGGGTGACTAATGGATTTGTCATCTTCTTCTGAGAAGGTGAGGAAATGAGGGCTAGCCAAATGGTTGACCATATTTTGGAATTGGTCGATATCTAAGTTATTAGGGACATTGGCTGCTCGCAAGGCATCCTCGAGGACGCGCTTGTGCTTAGGAGATAATTCTAAAAGCTCAAAAATAGATATCTGAGCGGGTGTACGTTGTAGTTGGTCAATAAGGTTATAATTGGAATCAGGACCAACGACAGATTTTGGAGGAGCACCTTTGGACACGGGCTGTTTAGACTTGCTAGTGCTAGGATCTTTGATGATAATGGGTGCTTGAGCCTGACCCCTAGTGACAACATTGAGGGATCGGGGCATTCCTTGTGTGTGAGGACCTCTTATCACCACAGCGGGTCTTTCATTAGTCATAGGAATTGAGTCCACATTATGTCCGTAAGGATCTTTCTTTCTCACCATGTTGATATTATCGTCAGCCACTTCAAGCATGTTAATCACATTATCAGCATGTGTGTATGTATAGTTAATAGCCGCCTTGCCATTCTTATTGCTAGAATTCTCTCCTTTTTCATATTTAGGCAAGGGCTCTTTAAAGGCTTTGTGGTCTGCATTAGTAGTTAACCCATCCACTTGTAATTGTCCTTTCTCAATAAGGTCTTGGACAAGATGTTTGAGTTTAAAACAATTTTCTATGTCGTGTCCAATCCCATTATGGAAAACGCAAAAAGCCTTAGCATCCCACCAATGAGGTAAAGGATCTGGTATTCGATGTTTTGTAGGATCCTGTGGGTGCGCCAGATTATGAGCGACTAGTGTCTTAAAAACATCTGCATAGGATTCTCCCAATTTAGTGAATTGTCTTTTCTCCGTTTTAGATCTCTTTTGATACTGAGGTTTGTCTTGTTGCGTTGACGATGTTTGCAACTTCATAGCTTGAACTGCATGCGAGAGATTAAGAACTCCTTCATTTTTGACCTGAGATGAATCAACAACGCCGTTGTTGACGACTTGCTTATTTTTGTTCCAATAAGAGTTCTTTTTGTCCTTGTTACCATTAGTATTGTTATTTTGGCTATTGTTGTTATTTGTTGGTTTAGCCAAAATTCCTTGTTCTTTTAGGACATCCTCAATGCGACATGCCACCTCTATCATAGTATCAAAGGAATTAAATGAGATTTTCTTGACTTCATATTTGAGTTCTGGTATTAGATTGTTCACAATGATATCAATTCTCTCTTCTTCAGGGATTGTCCTTGGGTATTTCGAACACAATCGCCTCCATCATTGCAAAAAGGTGACAAAAGATTCCCCTTGATTTTGCTTAAGTTTACACAAATCAAGCATGGTGATCGACCTAGATAAATTGTAAGAAAAATGTTGCACAAATCTTTGGACAAGTTCTCTAAATGTCCTTACTGGAGGGGAAAGGTTGGTGAACCACTCCATGGCTTGACCTTTTAAACTCCTTGGGAATAATCTCAGCAAGTAGGAGTCTTCGTGGTGAAAGGAAAAGCTCATTATGTAGAATTGTCGAACATGGTCATGAGGGTCACCCGTGCCATCATATTTGTCGTATGTTGGAAATTCAACTTTCTTAGGAAATTCTACCATCACCACACTTTTGTCAATGGGATTAGGACATATGGAGTCCAAATGAAATGTACTCTTGGGAGCCTTCATTCTGTCTATATCCTTTTGCATTTGTAAGATTAACTCATCAGTTGAAGGATTCTGTTTCTTGATTTTTTGGTGAACATCAAAGTTATATGGAACTTTAGCGCCTTTGTTGATAAGACTTTCCAAAAATTGGTCTTTGTTTTGTTCCACGTATTGCTCCACATAGGCTTGAAAGGATGGTTCTTGTTGCATAGTCATGAAGTCCATATGATCAGATTTAGCATAACTGCCTCCATGTTGTGAGCCATGATGTGCTCGTTGGGAGGGTTGCTTTGAATGTCTATGAGACGATTGTCTCCTATGATAGTCATATCTTGAAGTCCTTCTTCCTCTAGGACTTGGGGATCGTGAGGGTGTCTTTGATCTTCTTCGAGGGCTAGGGGAAGGGGTAGATGGGGGCGAGTTGGTCCCACTATTGGCTCCCCTCCTGTTAGATCGATTTTGGAGTTGTTGTGCATAGAGTCTATCTTCTTCTTCTTGGGCGACTCTTTTCTGTATATCCAACAATGCACGTTCCTCTTCCTCTAGTTGTCGGAATTTTTCCTTTTTTGCAGCCTGTTCATCTAAGTAGGCTTGCTTCTCTCTCTCAATGCTTCTTAATCTTGTATTTGCATATCGAGAAGTGTCCTTAAGTGGGGAGGTTTGTCTTGAATGCCTTATTGCATTAGCTGCGTTGATATGGTGATCACTAGATTCGTTGTTCTGGTCTTCGTGTTGTGACCCTGAATCTGAGTGGGCTGACTTATGCTGTCTTTCAGCTCGTTGTTGAGCATCAAAATACCTCGCGTTGTTAGGAGGTGACCCGGGTGGACTGGCATGAGAAGAACCACCATACTCTCCTCTGTGTCGTTGAAAGATATCCTCGAGAGTTTGATTCATGGCTTCTCTTTGTTGTCGGGTGAAAGTGTAACTCATGTCCATGCTTGATGAAAGTGGTATGAAAGAGGTGCTCACTTCACTAGGGTTAGCTCCCGGATTAAAACAAACCTCAGATTCACTCTTAGGAGATTGGTCAAAAAGGGGTCCTTTTCCCTTAGGTTGTCGACGGGTCTTGATAGGTGGTAACTGGCTAAAGGCAACAGGGGGTCGCTTCCCTTGATTAACTTGGTACCTTGTCGTAACTGACATGAAAGAGAGATATTCTCAATGATAAGGTGACCTTTCAAAGTGTCAACACCAAACTAGGATAATCGAAATCCTCTATTGTCCAAAGAAAGATGAAAAAAAGAAAAGAAAGGGGGCTTTACCAACACTGTCAAAGAGGTGCTTCAAATCAAAGGGTGACTACCCTTGCACTTTTGAATCAGGAGGTTGGACTAGGCCAAAAGATAATTGAAAATGAAAGCGATTTGGACAATAAGAGAACTGAAATTTTCCCAGAATATAGCTAACAATTTTAAAGATGAACCTTGGCACCAAGAATGGCTTTCTAGCTTGACAATTATTCCAAAGTGACTTTGTAAACCAAATGATGCTATCCCGAAGAACTAAGAACCAGAGATTTGGAGTCAAGACAGATCTCAAACGTCAGGGTGAGAAGCCTGTTCTAAGACCTGGCCTAATTGACAGCAACTGAAACTGACCAAAATTTAAGCACGACAAAAATGAACCAGGCGATATACTCTAGGCTACTGAGGCGATAAACCTATACCCGTGCGATACTTCGCCCTAAGACAGGCGATACTTCTTGACACTAGCGGGCGATATAATCCAGGCAGGAAGGGCGATAGTCCATCAGGGGCGAACTATCGCGCGATATTTCTCTCCAAAGAGGGCGATATTTATGTCATGTGCGAAGTATCGCACGATACTTCACCTTACAGGGCGCGATACTGTTGCAGAATTATTCAACTCTTGACCAGAATTGTGTGAAATTTGCATTTTTGGGTCTGTTTGGTCAAAATTTTCAGTCTGAGGGTCGATGTTTTTGGTTTCAGTCACAAATTCAACAGCATTTGGACAGGTTTGCAAATAGTAAAGGATCAAACATGTCTTCAAACACTTGAAACAAGGGCAAAAGCAACCTTGCCAAGACAAACACTTGTGATATCAAAATTGAAAAAGCACCCTATGAATGCTACCGATTGTTTGTATGTTGAGAACGTTTACACTGGCATCACACAATCGAAGACAATTCAAGCAATATCTACCTACAAGACAAGGCTCATTACTTATCAACTTAGCCCACAACTTGATGCCCCCTTGCCTCACACCAAGTGGTTACCCACAAGAGATATTGGCTTTGTCATGGAAATGTCAAAATGACACAACCAAAGGGACACATATGGTGAGTATCTTAAGGTGATCCGGGTAAACCACTTGGATCAATCCTTGCACTAAGAAGATAAGCGGCTAAAAGAGGGTGGCTTCTATCTAATGGTTCTTAATAAAGATTTCCGTTCACAACACCCCTCTTGCTCCTCATAAAGGACTAGGACCTCGCGGCCTCAAGAGTACCTTAAGCATTCTTGTTCAATGTTTTCCTCATGGTCGCAATCCCATGAGCTACTCACATCAAACGAAGACAAGTGTTATGTCTATCAAGGTTTTTGGTGTCCTTGATAGCCTTGAGATTATAGTGAGTTGGAATCACTTGCCACCAAGGAGAATGATGACAAGGTTGTCCCCACTTGAGTCGTTCCTCTTGATTGCTCAAGAGCAGGCCCTCTAAAGGATTCCTAAACTAAACAAAATGGATCAAAACTTGAGGTTCAAGGTTTTTGATTCACCACAAGGGTGAAGAGCATACTCCCCTATCTCAAGAATTTTTCCCAAACACACCAAACAAAGAAATCAATTACCCCCTTGCTTCCAAAACCTTAAGATGGGTCAAGATTTTCTGATTCACCTAAAGGTGAAGAGCATACTTCTCCTACCACCTCAAAATCCCTTTCACAAGGTATTAAGATTCCTAATACAATTAGTAAATGCCACAAATGAAAGGAAAACAACAACAAACAAGAAATGGAAAAAAAAAATTTTTGTTTTTATGCTTGGGCAGCCCTGCAAAAACTGTTAGTAGCCTTCTTTGACATGCGTTTTTAGCAATTTTTAAGCAAAGGAGAGCACCTACAAACACAACTTGTTAGGCCCACAATGTTAGCAAAATCAAAATCCAAATGTAAATGTGCAATAATCTAATGGATTTAAGCTAAAAAAAGCAGGTTAGACCTAATTAAACAAAGTAAAACAAAACAGCAAGCTAAAATAGTCGAATTCGGACAAAAAAAACTGAAAGCGCAAGTCTCTGCCAGACCAGGCGATGTTTCTCAGTCTTCAACAGTATCGCGCGACACAGTTTCCTATAGTCGGGCGATACTTCCCCAGTCGAGCGATACTTCGCACGATGCCAGGCGATACTTCGCCCGATGCCAGGCGATAGACTTCGCTATATGCGTGCGATACTTTTTCCGAGCGAAGTATCGCGCCAAGACAGGAAGTATATCGCGCGATATTTTTGAGAAGTGTCGCGCGATAATCTGAGACAGAAAACCAGAGACGCAGATTTTTTGAAAATTAATCCGAAAATGATGAAAAATACAGAATTAAAAGGGACAAAGCTAATCTACTCTGCCCCACGGTGGGCGCCAGAAATGTACATACTAAAATATGCACTTCTATGAACCATTACATGCAAGGTTGCTCAAGAATGAGGCCTCACAAAGCGGCTCATAGCTCTCTATGCATGGAGTTGCAAGGGACTATGAGTTTTGCTCTCAGCTAGAGCTACAAGAAAGTGACCTTGCTAGTCAACCATACAATGAGAGATTCAAGTGAAGACAAGGGCAACAATGCCAATATCTCCAAGAATCTAAATGGAAATGAAATGCAAATGCAACTAGTATGAATGTGCAAGACTAATCTATCAAATAAAATGTAAACTAAGCTATGAAGGGAAATAACAATGGATTACAATGCCTCCTATTTAAACTATGTGAGATTAATCTATTGCATAAAATGAAATCTAATCTATGATGCCATGAATGTAACTATGAAAGCAAAAATATTATGAAATGCAACTAAAATGATGAAAGCAACAAGTCTTCAATGTCTTCAAAAAGCTCCAAATGTACCTAGAAAACCTGCAGCATAACAATAACATAAAATATGGATATCCAAATGAAGGAGAGAGCTCTCCTTTTATAAGAAATGAGGTGAAATGGACCATTGAGATTAAGAGGCAAAAGTCTTAATCAGCGGTGGAGGTTGAAAGAGGAGCAATCCATGTGCACAAACATCCTCCAATGAAAGTGAAGTGTTGACTTTTGAGCCTCATGTGAGACAAAAAGTGCTTTTTCCCTTTTTTATAAAATATGAATAATATTTTATTTGTGCAACTTAGGATAAGAGGAAAAGTGGGGGCTTTTTTATTTAATTAAAAGGGGAGGAAATATTCCTTTTAATCAAATAAAGACTTAGGATAAATGGTTAGCCCAAGGATAAAAATCCAATATATGATCGAATTTAGGATTTGATCAAGAAATTGATATTGCTGAAAATATTGATTATTGATAAAAATGATTCAGGATTGATAAATTGAATAAATGGGGCCCAAAGTCTAGGCGACCATTTTTGGGTGCATACATATATGACTACTGAGGATCAGCAAAAAATAGAGGAAGCCATCATTCAAATGATGATAAAATTTAAGAAAGTACCTACTGAATTTTCTAGGTATGTTCCTAAGGAACTGTATAAGAAAGTGTCAGCCAAGTGGACATGTACCTTGCACACAGAGAAGAAAATAAGGGAATAGTCATTAATTTTGGCCATGCCTACTCTAACTATTATCGAGATAGATGAACTAATGAATAAATACTCCAAACATTTTTTGATGAAGAGTAGAGTCCTTGATATCTTGGCAGGCAGCCTTGAGGTAGTTGATGAATTCAACCAGCTTCTATGGACCACAATTTTGAAAGCTAGGGCAGAAGCTGATCAACTTGCATTGGATATCATTCCCAAGAAGAAGAAAAAAAAGAAAGGAAAATGAGTTCACTCGGATTATGCAGACATTGCCACCAAGGATCCAATCCACATATCTGATACCAAGATAGTAGATGAAACTTATGCTATGGACTTCTACCTAGTCGAATATAGTGAAGAATATAAATATGATGCTCTCGAACAACTAGTAACCACCAGGAAAAATGATGTTTTGATTGAAGACATCACACACAGAGATCCTGATGATGTAAATGATGATGAGGAAATTAACATTGTTGTTGATAACACCAAGGAGAATGAACCTAGTGAGGCAGAAACAATTGATATACTGGGTGACTTACCTATGTTGGTTCAAGTAATTGAAATTGTTACACAAAAGGAACTCGAAGGCTCTACACTTGACCAACAAAAGGATACACCCAAGGGATAGGGTAAAGAAGAACAAAAAGATTCACATGAGCCTGAGAATAAAGAGGCCAAAAACAAAGAACCAGAACAGAATACACCTAGAGAGTCAGCTACAAAAGACACCACACAATATGCCCAAGGACAAGTCACCAAGTCACCAGTCACCAGGCAAGAAAAGGAAGAAAGTGTGTCTACCGAGTCAAAAAAGCCAAATTCGGAGACTAGAGCTCTAGTGCCTTACAATAAATCTCCTACACCAAAGAAAAAGAAAAAGAAGAACATGGTAAGGGTCATGTCACACTAGAAGAAATTATTGAAATTCCTGAATGTGACCCTAGGACCTTAGACCCCAAAGCCTTGAGAAGGTATAGATAATTGTGCACAAGGAAGGTTGAATGAGAGAAGATGAGACAATAAAGTAAGAGAAAACAAGTGTTAGAGGAAGTTAGAGATATTTTGATGCAAGTAGTCCCTGACATCAATGTTGATGAGGCAACTCCCATCATTGATCAACTTGCTACTCTAACTGGACACATCAATGCCCCTGATGTAGATGCAGAAAAGAGAATGGAAGAACATGCTGAAGCAAAAATACAAATAAATTTAGTAGAAAAAATAAGCTAGGATGTGGAAATAAATAAGGTCAAGCTATTAGAGGTTGTTACCGAGCTTGAAACCATTATTCAGTAGGTAATACAAATTTTGTATAAGTTATGCACTCTAGACCATTTCACTACCGAGCTCAGTGAAAAGATCAAGAAACTTGATGAAGAAATACAAGCTAGTGCCAATAATTCTTTAACCAAGCTCAATGTGTTTCATAAGCATTTTTCAAAAGTTCAAGAAATTCAGTGGTTAAGAATTGATTGAGTTGATTCCCCATCTTAAGATTATGGAGAGACATGTAAACAAAGCAAAGGATTTAGTTGCCACCCCAGAAATATCAATGTTAGAAAATATTTTTGACATGCATGCACAAGTCGGCTTAGAGCACATTGCTCTTGAGAACTTGAAAGAGGAATGGGAAAACCTCTTGGATTCCCTAAAGAAAACCCATCAGAACATTTTTTATAAGTTGTAAGCACATCATTTTTTTTGGCATTAATTTCAAAAAGGGGGAAATTATATGTATATATTCACTTGTATGTACTTAACACTGAGAGCATGTACAAAGGGGGAGTTAGTATATATTTTTTTTGTACTTGGTACATATACATAAAGTTTTGATACTAATGCCAAAGGGGGATAATGTTACTCCTGTTTCAACATTAATGATTGTCATTAGTATCATTTAGTCATTCAGTCATTCAGCTGGTAAAGGAGTCAAACTGGATAGTCGATCAAGTACATAAAGCCTATACACCAAGCAGGACACAAGGAAGATCTCTAAGTTAACCAAACATGGCTTTGATTGAGTACTCACACCAAGCCGGATGATTACCAAGTACCAAGTACAATGGTCACTAAGCATTCATATGAACCGAGCACCAATAATTTATCGAGTGGTCAATGCAGTGAACACCAAGTAAAATAAGAAATGATATAGTAGTTTGAAATGACACAAATATCAATGCAAATGGTTCACACTGATTGAAAAATGGTTTTCCAAGATTGAGACAGAATTAAATATGGATGTAATCATTAAATTGTTGATGATTCCTATGTACTATAAGATCTAGGTTATTTATTTTCATCGTTGATCTTAGATTTTCTAAGATATTGTAAAACCCCAATTAGGTCAAGTTAGTTTGATATAAAATTTTTAAAGATGTCATTATGAAAGAGTATCATCAAGGAGTAGTCGCACCCAAGACATCAAAAGATCATATAGGGTTTTGAGAGAAGCATTCAATTTTTCATAATAAATACAAGGCTACCGAGCATAACAGAAGGACACATACATCACTACAAGGTGATATCTTTATGGTATATTATAGATCTGAATCAGGCAAGATTGAGTTGCTAATTGTAGATACATTTTACTGTTACTATTTAACCATAGTAGCATATTCAAAATCTCCTAACATAGTGGACTTAATAGTTCTTAGTTAAATCTCTTAACCAAGTACACACATGTATTATGTTGTTAAAATCCTCTAACCAAGTAGATTTAGCTGATCTTATTATTACTCCTAACAAGGTAAGATCACCAGAAGTGATCACAATATTGTAGCCTTAATCGACATACTTTGTTACTGCAGTAGTGAAGCTTTGTGGGTGTCATCCCCACCACAATTTTTACCTTCTTACAAGGGTTTCTACGATACCAAAATATTTGTGTTATGTGTATAAAGTTTCATGAATGGTTTACTGATTAGATTACATACAAATTACATTTTCAATTATATTTGAATGTATGTTTCATACAATGGATTCAGTCAATTAATGTTATCTATGCCAACAAGTTTTAGTCTTGAAAAGTTTTGAAGGTACTGATTCACCCCTCCCCTCTCAGTACTTATCTTTCCATAATACCAACATAGTCAGACCACCATTCTTTAGAAAGACAAAATCTTATAAAGAAGACAAAAAAACCCAGCAATAAATAGTACAAAAATAGAGGAAGTGATTATATAAATGGTAAGTGAATTCGATAAGATTAAGAGAATAACTAGTTCTTTTGCAAGTTTGATCTAATTTTTAACTGACTTTCTGATGTATTGTATTTCAATGATCTATATTTGACAATTCATTTGCATCCTATGGTACTCATAAAAGTCACCCTTATGTATGCTTTCCCTCTGTTTTCCTATTCACTATAGCTTGCTTCCTTGAATCATGATAAGGGAATCAACCTTGTCACTGCTATAGAGCTCTGACAAGATTGATACATTCCACCCTTAATGAATAGACTCATTGACATCCATGTTCTTAGTAAGGCATGGGTATTAAATGACATTTCTTTCTATTCTGTAATGTTTTAATTCAAATCTAAAATAATGTAATGTTTTAATTCTAATATGAAATCTAAAATTATGTAATATTTTAATTCAAATATGAAATCTCTTAGCTACTCCAAACTTGTTATAGAGAATGAGGCTTACACTATGTATTTGGATCTTATAACCTCATATACAATCTTTGCATCCCGTAATTAACAAATCTGGGCCATTTTTTGGCTTTTGAGTACTTCAAAAGCATTGAAAGTGTTGTCAAAATGTCCTCCAAGGAAACCAAATGGTATGGGAAGTCCTTTAGAGATTAAAATCATCATTTAAAGTTCATATTCAGCCCTAAAATATGGCTTAAAATGTTTATACGAGAATTAATTCTTGTTGTTTTTCATATGTTGATTCAAAGTTTCCAAAAGCTTTTCAAGGAATTCGATTTTCATGTAACTAGCAATATGAGGTTGACAAATTGCCAACATCAAACCCCATGAACAACCTAAGATTTATGTGTTTCCCATATGCATATGTAATGCTCATATTTATGTGTTTACTACTATGTATGAAATATAATATTCTTTATAAAGTAACAGAGTAGTGTAAACACAGTTCTCAGCTATAGTTATACTTGCACTCATATTACTATTAGAAAAACATAAGAATCTGATTGATAGACATGCCTAGAGAATGAAGAGAAAAATATCGTAATGCACTGGTTAGAAGGACTCCAATGCATAGGTCTTCCTCCCATGCATTGGTTAGAAATACTCACACCACTATTCTTGCAGCTCCAAATAGAATTTTTTTCCCAAACTTTTCTTTTGCAAACTGAAATCTAAACTATCTCCAAAACTCTCCCATGTGTAGCAATCGAAAACTAAAATACATCTTTAACACTTCTCTCTTTATTTCCTAAAGTCTTGGCACTCAACCCTTACGACGAGAAGAAGAAAATAATATTTCAAAGTAATCCATGAATGAAAGGATAAGGTTAACCTTTGATAATAATGGTGTGTCCTCTCCAAGTGATCACATCCACCTCTTCTTTTCCATTCAGTCAAAAACAATGCAAAATAACTCTTTTTCTCCATCTGAAAGGGCAAAGTGGATCTTGCACCCAACTCAATAAATCATGATGATAGTTAGTCCATCATATACATGATATTATAATCATTAATAAAAAATCAAAACACCTAACATAATAATTTTCTGAATATTAATAAAGGACAATAAATCACATAATTTTCATATCTAAACACTGGTCTTATGAAAAATCATTCTTGCATGCAACTTTAATCACATATTTACAAAGAGGTTAAAAGTAAATGTCAGTCAAAAAGTGGGTTGCAAGAGTCTTGGGAGAGAGGACGTGTTTCTAGAGTACATAGCTTTTATACCCTTTGTTTTGAGTTTGTTATTCAAGTTTTTTTTGTAAAGCAACTAATTTTCACATGAAACAATCAAACGAATTCTCATTAATGTAGTACTGATTCAAATGTCGCATGACTACAACCATTATTAGTTTCAAAAAAGCTATTTGTCATTTCTTCTTTACTATTTTGTGTTTGTTGTCTTGAAAAGTATGGTTGTGATATCAAAATAGACTGTTAATGGCATGTATAGGAATGTTGATTCGTGTCTATAATTATGTATTTGATGCAGGACTTACTACTTTGTGGAGCGTATGCATCAATAGAGGTAGCAACTAGTAACATTGATTTGACACATAATTTGTTTGATACGGTTCTCTTGGCCCTTGATGATCTACTAGTGGTATGTATTTTATCTTTTAATTTTTACTATATCCATTGCATGAAGATAAGGACTCCAAAATTTCATAAAAAAATAATGTTGTTTTCTTTTCATGGAGTTAATTTTTCTATTTCCCTAAATTAGGAGTCTTGAAATCCTTTAAATTTAGATTAAATAATGACATTTTTTTTTATATTTGGCATGATTTTATGAATGAAGCATAAATTTTACCAAAGTTAAAATCAATAAAATTAGAACATTGCTCATAATTGATGTAATGCCTTTGTAAGTGTGTAGCACAACATGGTAGTCTAAGGGATGCTTCAAGTAGTGATACATTATTTTTCATTATTAACATCTTTACTGTCTTACTTTTAGTGTCTAAACTTCAAATGTTCAGTCCTTGCCAAATTATAAGATTATTTAGATTTTATCAATGTTTATTTCTTCCATTTTTACTTCTAAGATTGATATATTTTACAGGTTAAACAACTATTCTTATAGAAGGCACCCTCTGAGGATGTGATGAATTAATTTTTAATTGAGAATGAACATGAATCTACTTTGCAGATGACCTTTTCTGTTTCTCTTCAAAATAATGGACACGGTAAAGGGGTATTATGCCTAGTAGGAATGGTCCATAATATCTTATGTTACAATACTATAGGATAGATCAATAATATCAAAATAATGCTCAGGAAAAACTTGGGGAACAACTCGGGGATTTTATCAAACACTGTAAAATACATAAAAAAATTTTAAATATTCTTCAAAAACACACCTATTACAAAATATGTAGAGCGTACAATGGATTTTCGTCATATAAAAACCTAAATTAGATTTCAATACATATAGACCAAAAAATGAGTACAACCTCTAAATGAGCTACAATGCCACTTCCACTAGAGTCAAATGTAGATGCTGACTCGTCTAAAGAGATTTATGGCAAATTGTGCAAAAAGAACATCTAAGTTGGCACACTCAAGAGTTATATCCTCATTCCTTGCCACTCTCACTGAAACCAAATCTCTAACCTGACAAGAGATCCTAATAACTAATAGAAAATTAGGAGTGGAGGTTTTTTTGTGAGGTTTTCACACCATCACCCCATTGCAAATGGGGACCCCCTATTTTGTTTTTGTTCCTGTCTTCTTAGGTGTAGAGAGTTAGTTTGGAAAGTCTCCTTTGTCACTAAGGAGAGCTGAGTGAAGTCAAGGAAAAAGAGGGAAATCAGTCAAGTCCTTAGGCTTGAATTTGAGAAAGATGAGTATGATGGGGATGGATAAGTGAGGCTATTAACATCCAAGTCAATGATTAGACAAAATGCAAATACAACTCCTTGTGAATCCTCTTCATTAGGCTTGAAGATACATTGCATAGGAAATAAAATGACTAAGTATGGGGCATCTAGACGCATCTAAGGGCCTAGAACAACGGAAAATGCCAAAAAGTGACTTCAACTTAAAAAAATAGCTTAAAACACGTACTAAAAGATGCTTTCGTAGAATGTTCATAATTAAAAACAAGGCCAAGAGGACATTTTCATGGATAAATGACAAGGAAATCATTTCACACGTCATGAACTAGATCTCAATGTTGCTAAACAAGAATAGAGATTTACAATGCAGTAGAACTCTCCAAAAAGATATAGGTGTTTCTTAAGAGATGGAATAGTTCATTTTTTCTAGAATGAATCTCAACACAATATTAATTTTAATAGCCGACTCTGAAAGGTAATGAGAGATTCATTAGTCTCATTGAGATGCATTCTAGAAATAATTTTATTGATCCCTTTTGGACCTGATTCCCAAAAAATCTATTCTCATGAACATAGACGTATATGATATGACTTATTTGAATATTTGTGAACTATCAATTGGCATTTAATATTTATCTTGATCAATGATGAAGTATCATACTATAAAATGATTTAATTCTATATATTTCTTGTATTTTTTGTATATATGTATACACACACGCACGCACGCACGCACGCATCCAAACCCCCCCTTCCCCCCCCCCCCTCCAAAAAAAAAAAAAAAGTAAAAAAAAACCAAAATTCAGGCATTTGCACACCCGATTTTCATACCTGCATTTGCATCTGCACCCGAATTGGTAACTTAGATGCTCAAGAGGATGTAGTGTTTGCAGACCAAACTCATCAACAAAACCACAGTTTTCTTTGTATTAACCCTTTCATCCTGCAAAAAATAGTTGAAGAAGGTGCCTTTGTACCTGAAGTTGAAACATCATCTTTTTCTATAATAACAGTCCACAATGTTTAATTAGAAGCTACATCACCCACTTTTCTATTTGTAGAATTACACAAATCAACCTTTTGCGTAGATATCAACTTTATAGATAATTTTACTTCTGATGTTCATTGATTAATAAAGAGCTACTCTTCTAAGCTTACATTTGATTAGATTAAGTACTTTTTAGCATCAAAATTTTCATGGACTAGATAGGAGTTGAACCTAGGACTTCTCATTGGCTACTGCAATGCTCTACCACCGAGCTCCTAGCCTTTGTCATGGCCAATTTATCTTTGATTCAGGTGTGGATCATTTTCTGACATCCCCTTAAACTACACAATAAGTGCTCAAGGATATAGCTTGGCCTAGCTCTACCAACCTAGCCCTCTTGCTAATTGGTCCATCTTTGGTGCAGTTGTGGCTCATTTACCAAGACTATATCTAGGCTTTCATTCATGTTGCATTTTGTTTTTTTATCATTACATGTACCTGTGATATTGTAATTTCTAAGTCTTTTAATTTCAATTATTGATTTTATGTTTCTCAATTATTTTGAATTAGTTTCAATGTGATTAATGCTAAACCAAGTGCAATGAATCAAGTTGCAAACAATTCTGATTGCTTGATTATAATGAAAACCTAAAAAACCTACTTGGATTTACCCCTGCATTTCACAATTATGGTTTCATTGAGTCTTATTCAACAACATTTTCCAGCATCCTATGTGCCCATGATAAAATGGGAACATCAGAACAAGGTATGGACATGCATGGACATCCATCAAAGTATAGTGGAATTTAGATTTTCATCAAATACCATGGCTGGAAATGTTGTAGTATAATGAAAGGTGGAAATTCTCTAGTGGACAAGTATGCAAAATGAAAAATCATACACAAGGCACATGAACTATTTTAGAGAACGCCTCAAAGAGATGTCATTTCATGGAATGTGATGATTGCAAGATATACAAAAAAACTCACCAACTGATAGGATGAACACTCCTTTTCACCTGGGAATGTTTGAACTTAGGTCCAAATGATACCTTGTATTGAATGATTGAAAGGTTAAGTAGGGATTGTGAGAAGTAACTGAAAATTATGTGCTTCAAATGTAGCCAAAATAGTATGCAACATTTTCTATTTTTATTTGAAAATAAAAAACAAGACTAATAGAACTGTAAATGCATGTGGTACCCATTGAATTTGTTATTCATATTCCATGTTGAAGAAGTTTACTTGGGGTTTATGAGGAAATTTTTTAGAAAGAAGATATGGATTCTTATAGATATCACATTATGTCTAAATGATATTGAATATGGATTTCCTTTTTAGAAAATTTGTTGCAATACACTTTTAATACATTTGAATGTTCAAAATTTATAGTATGCTTATTTATGTGACATTTGTGCTATGTCTTGGTTTGATTGCAACCTATATGGAGTGTCATTTTTAAATGTCAATCTCAATCAAGAAAGCTTGCACTACTTTAGGTAAGTTTGTAATATTGATATTCTTAAGTTGTTGATAGTATCTATGTTCTTGTGCCCTCAACATCGTAAGAGAAGACAAGGATAGATCTACTTATGTTGAAGAAACTGGTATCAATATTTGTTAGATAAAAAGTTGTAGCAGGGTTAACATTACATGATATGTGCCAGATTGCTCTGTAGCCTTGAATTTGTTAAATTCTTTATTTTTTAGAGCAGAATGTTTTTTAGATTTCAACATTGGTCATTGAATATGTTGGTGGTTATGGAACATTGTTTACTATGATTCCTTTATTTTCTTTATTGGAGATTGTGGTGTTTTAATGGTTTCTATCTATTCTCTTGCATTTATTCTATGTGGGATTGTCACAATTTTACACATCATTCTAATGCTTATAAGCGACTTTAGTAGACTTTCATTTGATGAACTGAGGGATATCTTCTACATCAATGAATAACATTTCAATCAGCTTCTTTATTCCTTGAAACCTTGTGTATTTGATTGTCATATCTTCAAATGATTACAATTGTCCTCTAGTTGAATGTCATGTTTTTTTGACAACATTGATATTCTTGCATGACCTTTTATCATTTCCAAACCTTTTTATTTAGATATTATCATGTTGAATCGTCACATTTTATTCAAGACTTCATAGAATCTTTGATCTCAAAGTTTACTCATTGTCTTGATTCTTAACATATTGTGTTTTTGATATTATTGATATCACTATATATCAACCTTGAACAATAACTTTGACATCAAATACATCACTATTTTGTGACAGTGAACATATTATTTTTTGACCTGAGACATTCAAGATTTCTCCCTTTGGTTCTGTTACCTGTCTATTTAGATTGACTGTCACTTGTGTGTTTTGGAAGGCTTGTTGTCAGATCATTTTGTAATTGCATTCATTTAGAATAGTTGTATGGTTGGAGTCACCATATGGTCTAATGGTAACCTTGTCCACTCTGAGATCTAGGTGATGAAACAATGTTCAAGACATTGCATATGTATATTCTATAAGTTGTTAGTGTTGATGATGACTACCTATAATTGAATGGAATGTATTTCTTATATTCAAAAAGTGACAAATCATGTAATGTCACATAGTCACACCAATAATACATGACTTAGTGCAAACATATGGGTCTTAGTTTTTTTTTTGGCCTTTTTGGAAGAGATTGACAATGCCTATGATAATCATCATATTTTGTCATTTTTTACCATTTCCTATAATATTAGAAATGGAATAAATTAGCAAAATGTAAGTATTTTATTGAATTTGTTTGGCAAAAGTTTGGTTTGAGATGAGACATTATCCTTAATCTTTTAAATTAAGAAAGTATCATATGGTAAGTTACAGAGGCTACAATAGAGGCTTGGCTACTAGTTGTTGTTTTATTGGAGTTGTCCATGTGATGAGACACTATACTTGATATATGAAAAGTACTAGTATACATGGTATGATTGTTCTTTAAAGGGCACTAGCTCAATGGAAGAGAACCTACTTTACAAGTAGGAGGATGGTGGTTTGATTCCATCGTGCCCTAATATGACTAAATTAATGACTAAATATATGACAAAATCAAGGACTAAATAAATGACCAGATATATGACTAAATTAAGAACTAAATATATGACTAAAAAATGACTAAATCAATGACCAAATAAATGACCAAAGAAACGACTAAATAAATGATTAAATCAATAACCAAATCAATGACTAAATAAATGACCAAATCAATGACTAAAATAGTTTAGTCATAAATTTGGTCGCGAGATAAATGATCGGCAATAAACTACTAATGGTCACATGATCAAAATTAGTCATTTTTCTACAATTTTTAGTAGTTTATTTAGTCATATATTGTTGTTTTTGTACTAGTGTATGTTCAACAACCTACACACACTAAGATGAGGTCAGTGAATAGAAAGTTAAAGTAAATAATTGCTCATTTTGAAAACTTGAAACACTTAAACAATCCCAATTGCTACTAATTATACTTATGTGTAATGAGTTAAAAGAGCCATTAATTTTTTTGGGTGTAGCTACAACATTGGTAAAGAGAAAATTTCCTCACCTAGAAAAAAGATATTGTTAAAAATGTTAATAAAGGTTTGGGTTCCATTGGGAAACAAACTCTATTTGCAAATAAGGCCATTTCAAGAAGAGTGATATTGACATCTATTTTAAGTAAAAATATGCCCTAAAAAGATAGATCCCTTCAATTTCATTTGAGATTGGTTCTAGTAGAAATACAAATATCATGATATGTTAAAAAGAGAATAAATTTGGATGATAGTACCTTAGAAGATAATTGGGAAATTATATGTAGAGATCCTTTTTCTAATAGGATTGAAGATGGAGTTAGGAACTTGATCACATCATTTTGGAATGATCATACTCATCCTTCATTAAATAGTAGAGATGTTATAAAGCATAGGATTGAGCCAAATCAATATAATCTACATATAAAACATTGGTTGACTTCTAAGCAACATGAATTATATGTGTCATTGTGTAATTCAAATCCTGGTATAAAGATTGGACAAATATTGTTTGAAAGATTAAAGTCATATTATGTGAAGATAAACAAAGTTTTTGAAACTTGGTGTTGTTATCATACTGAGTTTGATCTCTACTATCAAGTTTTTGGAAAGATTATAGAAGACAATGATGGTTTGTGAAATGCTCCTCCTAAATGGTGAAGTGAGCTCATAGCATTGATTTTATGTGATAAAATGAATGATAATGGAACTAGTCAAATAAATTTCATAAAATGACTTTGTGAAACACGTGGTAATTTGGCTAATTTTCCTTTGAGAAATGAATACATTGAAATGACGAAGATGATAAATTGTAAGAGTTACAAGTAGACAAAGTTTGAAACAAAATTTGGGAAATAATCCACAAGATTATAATTAGTAGAAGAGGAGATACCTATTGGAACATTAATGGAAAAAATTTATACATTGATTCAACCATACATACATCAAGTTTTTTTGCTAAGTGGAAAGCAAAACAATTCCAAACACTAAGAGACACTTTCCCACTTAGAACTATTATATCAGTTGTTGACTTTGTAGAAAAGTATTATTTTGTTCATTAAAAAAAAACAATTATAATACTATTGTTTAAATAAAATCACTATAATGGTGCAGGTGTGTTATCAACATGCATGCATGTTGGATTGGATGACGCTAATATAGTACATTTGAAACATGATTCATTAAGAAAATATATCACTTTTATATTGGTGATGATAAAGAGCATGACACACATTTTGTAGAACATTTCTGTAAGAAGTTTTTTGGATATTTGAAAAACAAGGGCATAAAAATTGAAAATCCTTTTGTTTGGTTAGATGGATGTGCAATACAATTCAAATCATTGAGGAAATTTTATGCACTGTGTAGATATCATCGAAATAAAAAGATACCAAATGTTTGGAGTTTCTTTAAGAGTGGAATGGAAAGGGTGAACATGGCGGTGCAGGAGCTTGCATCAAATGTGCTCTAAGAAAGTATCAAATGAATTATCAGGAATTTTGTATAAAAGATACACAATGTTGTTGAATGGTGTAAGACACACTTTGCATCAAATGGGGTTTTTACATTGTCAAGAACAAATCTAGTGGATACCACATAGAGTATTTTGGGAGATATCAAGTACGTACATGTGTGTATGTGATATTTTTGTTTATTTTCACAAATTTAAATTTTAAAACTTATATTTATGTGTTTTTTCTTATGTTTTGAAGGTGCGGATAAAAGAATATTTTATGGATGCAAGAGGGTAGACAAGATATGATATTTGCATTTAGTCAATGAGTACAAATAATCATATATGGTCATTGCATACTAAATATTACTCGTGTTTTTGTTCTAACTACATTGTCAAAAAATATAATGAATGCAAAAATAAAGAATGTGGATATGTCGGTGCATGGAATTTGGTGTCAGTAGTTGTAAATGATGCATAAGATAAAGATGATGACAACATTTTTTATGACATTCCTTCGATTTCTACTTATTATAACCATATTAAAGGATTGGTCAAAATTGGTACGTATAAATTCACATGTATATTCAATAAATTATATTTCTATTTTTTATATATCTAGATCTCAAATAGAGGAGCGAGAAAGAAAGCTAGGGTTCCACAAGCATCCCAGTTTTGCTTATGGCAATGGATCTAGGTCTTGATGATGAAAACTTTCTTATGGTTTTGAGTATAATGGGAATGGGAGGAATTGAGACTAGGGGGAGGAGAAGTGGTGTGCAACCAAGTTTGATTCTTTACAAGCACAAGAAAAGGTCAATTTTAATAGACTTGAGCAGAAGTTTTGGAGACCAAAGTCATCGAGTACTTGTGCAGAAGTTCTGGAGACCAAAGTCATCGAGTGAAAATGCAAAGTAATTGAAGGTAAGTCCTTAACTGGGATATTGTAAGGTGGCCTCATTGATGATAGATGGGGTTGAATGGTTATATTGTGTAAGCTATTTAAAAGCCTATGTTTTTTTCTTAAAATGGGGAGATAATTGGCCTACCTTTTCCAAGATTAAATCCTGGTGTAATAGATAGTTTGGGAAAATCATTAGTTTGAAAACTCTTGGGAATGGGTTTTATATGGTTACTGTTGATTTTGAGCATGATAGAGATTGTATTTTAAATAACACTGACCTTATATGTTAGATGGGAAAGGTTTCTATCTTTAAAGATGGAAAAAAACTTTAACCCTTTGAAGGAAGACATGAGGGAGGTTCCTATGTGAATTAGTTTGAAAAAACTTCCATAGGGATACTGGAATGATGAAACCATAAGGCCTATTGGTAATAGATTGGGAACTTATGTGAAATATACAGAAACTATGGATACATCAGATTTACAAATATTTCTAAGGATTTGCATTATGTGCTAATCATTAATTGCACCCTTTGTTGGAAATGATTGAAATCAGATCAGAAGTAGGTTCTTGGCATCAACAGATAATTTTTGAGGAAGATTTACAGCTCTGTTCGAAATGTCTTGAGGAATATCATGAGGAAGCTCTTTGTAAACTGAATGGTAAAGGGGAAGGGCTTGTGCGGAACTTAATGGAAGAAAGGGTGACTTAAATCTTTGAAGGTGGGTAGTGAGAGGAGTTGATTAAACAAATACTTTTGATTTGTCCTGAATGGGATGATGGACTGATGATAAATAGGTTTGAGAATAGCCAATAGGAAGGAATAATGAGGAAGATGGTTGATGGAATTTTTGAAGAAGGAAATGTATCAAATGCAATATTTACAAGCTACTTAATGTCTGTGATGTTATGCCACATATCTCAGATACTGCCAAGGGGCCTGTAGCAATGTTGGATGGATTACATCAACTGGAAGCTTCACCTAATGACAACAGGAACAATGCAATTTTTGAGATGATTCCACATGTTGATCAGATGAGTTCTAAATTTGGGACCCAATAATTTTCTCAATAGAAAAGGAAGGTCAAGCTCAAATCCCTCTATTGGAGGAAAACTAGATTGTTTAGAAGGGAATGATAGGTCGGTTAAACCAGGGGAAGAGGTGAAGTGTCTTGTAATGACCACAGATATTAGTAAGATTTTTCTAGTTCCTAATGGTTTC
>BSBK01014944.1:20000-29564 GCA_027943335.1 Chamaecyparis obtusa | reverse complement strand
AGTAATACTTAAACCTAATGAGGTAATTTATCTCAAGCCATTTGTGAAATTGAAACCTAAATCATAACATAACATATTTGGATTCATCAGATATATTTCATGTGTGCTCTATGTGATTGTGTTTTGTGTGGGTGCATATTGTCCATTCGGGTAGAGTGTTAGCTCCTAGGTAGATTTTGCTCTTCAAACTTGGATTATTTATGATTTTATAATATCTTTTCTCTTTGGGGTTATATTATGGAAATTTCATAACCATTTTAATGACATGAATTGGTTCATGTGTGAATATTGGTTACATTTGTGAGTTATGTTATATTATCTACTGAGTCCTCGATCATTATTTAATCTAACCTCAAGAGGTGACAACTATTATTGTGTGAGTTTTGAGTTTTCAATTTAGTCACCTTGTTTCTTGCTATTGAGACTTTACTATGTCTAAACGATGGATTTTTGGATTATGTTTACTCTCTTGTTTAGAGAGAAATTCTATTGATGATCATTGATCTTGTGATCTATGAAACTATGAGAATTGATAACATTTTATTGAGATGTCCATTATGGGGTAGTGTTAGTGAACATATTTGTCTTTTGAGAATAGATACACAAAATGAATCAAGATGCCTGGAAATAAAGACAAATGACACTAATAGTTGGAGAATTTATCATTGAATTGATAACTTTCCTCTAAAATTTTAGAGGTACAAAGACTCCCTCTAAAAAGATATGCAATGAATAAAATATTGATATGCTTTTCACCAAAAAGAAATAAAGGCATTGACATCTACCCCATAACCATGCTAATAGATGGCAACAAGCTAATTTCACATAAAGTGAATGAAGATAACTGAAACAAATTTCATTTATCAACACCCATGTATAACATCCAAACTAAATATTAACATAGGACTTCTCTCTTCTGACATGATTGAATTGCAAAAATATAGTTTTTGCCATGAAATCACACCATAGTCTATCAATAATTAAATAGATATTAATAAGTAATTACAATGGATCAAAGTTTTATTAAAGTCTAAAGAAAAAATTAACAATTCAAAGATCATGAATATCATCTCCATTCTATTAATGCCTAAACAAAGTTCAAAGACTCAATACTTTTGTACAATATGACTATTCAGAAAAGAAAATTTTGCCTCTCCCTCTTTACAATTATAAAATAGAAAAATGTTTTTTTTCCCTCATGTAGCACATAGACATCCCCCCAGGAAAATAAGAAGCCCTATTGTGGAAAGCTCCTTCCAATAAGTAATCACACATGATGTGTTAGTACAGTTCTAATTAGTGAGAGGGAATGGGTGAATCGATAATCAACAATTCTTCGATTTAAAACTCTTTAAACTTTATGCAACCCAAACATTCAGACATCAACCTAACATGAATAGAAAATTTCAAAGAATACATCCACAAATAATCAATCACACAATGAAAACACCATAGATTTTATCATGGAAACCCAAATGGGAAAACCACGGTGGGAGTTAGTACTCACTAAATCTATACTCTTTTGGAATATGCCCCTGTGAGGAGCTTACCTAGTTAAAGGTTTTACAAAGCACTGTTAGGTGCTATTTGGTTAAAAGATTTTTTTATAGACCTGTTAGGATCTTTTCTTTGTTAGGAGCTTCCCTGTTAGAGGACTTTAAACATTCAACATGAATGCCCACCTTTGTTAGAGGATTTACAACTAAGATATGTTAGGATCTACCCGATTAAGGGATTTAACTGCTACAATGGTTAGAAAGAAACATATAAGATGATATGTGAAATTGCCACTACCTCTACATGATCATATCCTATTAAGCTCTAAAACTCTTCTCCACACACTTATACTCTTTTCTCTGGCTTGATCACCACTTGATTCCGTTTACTTTCTTTGTCAAGTTGCACCCTTCTACAATTCACAATCAGCAAATAACTCATTTTTTTAATTTTTTAATATATAGTTTTTCTTCCATCGGCTTGAAATTAACCAATAGATATGAGATACAAAATGATCCAAATCATGTTAGGTAAGATACAAGGTATCTAACAACTCATAAACCATTTTTCTCTAACCACGTCGATTTCACCTTGGAAAATTGAACCTCATCTTCAAAAACTCTTTTGATCAAAAGAAACTTCTTGAAGAAATCCACCTCAATGCATACGTTAGGCAATGTGATGTCAAACACTTTCAAAAAATCAAGGAGCTACCTTGCTACTTCATTAAAAAATATCACGATCCCATTGTCACTGTCAAGTTTCTTCACTGATTCACAAATCTTCAGTACTTGGTCAAGAACTTTGTCTTGTTTATCTCATTTTGACAATACTGCTTCCGATCAATTAAACCATCCTTCACCAGTCCACAATATGAGTCATGATCCTCAACATAGTATCTAGACAATGTTACTCAATTATATCCTATGACCGCTCCATCCAACACATCACTGATTTGGAGATAACATTCAAATCACTTACTGATCTACCAGTGATTGTTTTAGTAGTTGCCCAGTTTGATTCCATTCAAACATAACTAACTCAATACTTCATATCAAATTTCGTGGTTACAAACTTAACATCATCAAACACATAACATGTTCTTCCTTTAGAATAAAAACTTTAGAAACATACTACAACTCATGATTTACTCATACAATATTATATGGTAACATTGAAAATACCAAGTCAATCATTTGACATCAATGAAAACCAAATAATTGATTCACGCATCATTAAATCTATACCAACATTCATCAATGTAATACTTATCATCACTGCATCAATTATGCTAACAAACTCCCCCCTCGACATTGATGGAAACACTCTTAATTCTCTCCTCTTCACTTCTGAGTTCTTCTTGGAAACACTATGTCTCTCTCATGACAACCTATTTTGCAAAATGTTTCCACTTCCACCTATACCTCTGATCATAGTGCATATTCTCCACATATTCTCCTCCTTTATAATACATCTTCTCTCTCTTTTAAAACAATGCAAAAGTTGTCTTATCATTCAATCATCTTAGATTATACTTGACTGTTCTTTTCTTTTTCTTTCCTCAGTCACTACATTACAACATCATACTAATACTTCTCCCCCTATGGAGTAGTCCACCTCTACATCAATTCATACATATGATAATCTAGTAAAACACATGAACTTATGCAATCAACATCATCTAATTAACTTTAGATAGGGGAATAACCCCTAATCTACCTTTGAGATACTCAAAGGTATCCTTTGGTAATGGCTTGGTGAATATCTCAACAAGTTTTTCTTTACATAGACAAACCTTACCTCCTTCTCTTGTACCTATGTCCCTTAGAAAATGATATTTTATTACAATGTCTTTGTCTTTGAGTGCATCACTAGATTCTTGGAAAATATTTATTGCACTAGTGTTATCACAATAGATACTAGATACCAGTTTTGTGACCTTCTCATTAATTCCCTCAAGAATCTATTTTATCCAAATCACTTGCTGACAAATATAATAGCAACAACAAAATAGTCCTTCCTCTGGAGTAGATTGTGGAAATACAATTATTCTTTTTACTTGTCTATGAGACTAATATTTCACCAAGAAATAATGCTCCCACCACTTGTGCTCTTCATATCATCAACATTACCTGCCAAGTCTGCATCAGTAAACACATTAAAAAAAAAATCTTCACTCCTTACCATACTATAGGCCATAATTTTCAGTTCCCTTGAGATATCTAAAGGTCTCTTCACTGCAAGTGTATGTGAGTCCTTTAGATTAGAGGAAAACCTTGCAACAATACCAACTGTGCAATATATTGTCTACTATGAACAACATACTACAACTTAGTGATCATGGATCTATATAGAGTTTCATATCACCTCTTTGGATTCATCCTCCTTAGATAGTTTGTAGCCTATGACCATAGGTGTTCCCACTAGTTTTGAGTCTTCCATGCTGATGCAGGACCTTTCGTAGGCCATAAACTAAAACAGAAACTTTCAGAGGTCATAACTTTTGACTCAAGTCTGGGTTTTTGTTGCAAATTTTTTTGGGTGCGTGCCTCAAGAGGTGGAGCATTTGTTTTTGCCAACGATCTCAGATTGATTGGGGTCCATTTTAGCACATTTTCTGGAGCTGAAAGTTCATCTAGGGCTCTAAATCAGCTTTTAGTGTTTTTTCTCTAGTTTTTAGAAAAGTTCTATTTTGTAATAAATCCAAATTTATATTTCTAAAATCTCAGATATTAGTTGGCAATTCTTTTCTAACTTATTCGAGGGCATGTTTTGGGAAAAAACTCATCTTTTTAGGTGTTGTTTCAAAAATTACCAAAAATGGCAAGAAACAACTATGGAAAAAAACTACCAAAAAGGGTAATTTTTGCGACTTTCTTGATTTTCTAGGTTTTTTTGGTTACTTAAGAGTTTGCAGTGAATTGTAGAGACAGTTAGTGATGAATGAAAGAATATTGAAGGTTTCAAAGTTGTGTTTATTTGTCTTGTGATTGAGTTTTATTATTAACAGAGAGTGTTGTGCTACATCATTTTGGTATCAAAGTAGGAAGATGGTTGGGAGAGGAAGAGGAAGAGGAAGAGGAGGTGTCACGCCGATGAAAATATTAATGACTGGATATGTAGAGGTAGATTGAATGACTCAATGAGCGAATGGGATAATCAAGGAATACAAGGAGGAAATGAATCTGATGAAGAGGGAAACCAAAATGAAGAAAATACAGAAGAGAGGCTGGAAGAAATGAGCTATGAAGATAGAGTTCTCAAGGCTTTCGAAGGAAGGAGTGAAACAATCAAGGTTTATGTTTCAGACTATGCTAGTAGTCTTAAGCCAGAAGAATTAGTAGACTGGCTAAACGAGATGGGGAAATTTTTTGAATGGAAGCCTATGACAGAAGAAAAGAAGATGAAGTTTGCATGCACAAAATTAAAAGGACATGCAATGATATGGAGTGGATCATCTCCAAAAGGAATGAATTAAAAAGGGAAAAATAAAATATTAAGACATGGAGCAAGATGGAGAAAAAGCTCAAAGAAAAAATTCTTACCCATGGATTATTCACAAACCCTCTTTCAACAAGGTTCCAGAATCTGAAACAAAACATGTCTTCAGTGCAAGACTACACAAATGAATTCTACAAACTATCCATGTGCATAGAACATCAAGAAAATAATGAGAAAATGGCTACTAGATATATGAATGGCCTAAAATTCTCCATCCAAGATGAGTTGAGCATGCATCGTGTCAGCAGTATGGAGGAAGCCTACCAATTAGCCCTAAAGGTTGAAAGAAAAGCATAATAGGAAATATATCCAGAGGAATAGAGGTGGTCGAGGCACCTCAACTCCATTTCAGGAGGGTCTAATAATGGTCGGGGAGATTCTTTTCAAGGATTTGAAAAAAATATGGACACTAGGCAAGATCCTCCAAATCAAGAAAGAGGAAGGGGGTTTCAGAGAGGACGAGGCTATGGAAGTGGAAGAGGCTGGGAAAATTAGAGAAGGCCTTTCACTTGTTTTAGATGTGGAGAAGAAGTACACAAAGCCTTTGAATGTTCAAATTATAACATGCCAGAAAGAAACCAAGGAGGATAGCCTAGAGTGAACCTGGTTCAACCAAAATTCATAGAAGTAGGAAATAGAACAAGAAGTCCTACCTGACGTGGGAGAAAATCTCATGATGAGGAGATCGATGATCATTCCAGAGAAGGAAGAAGTCTCTGTAAATAACTTTGATGATTCTTAGCTTCAACCAACATCTTAAGAACTAGATGCACTTCAAGTAGAAAGGTATGCCAAGTTATTATTGATGGGGGTAGTTGTGAGAATATGGTAGCTAAGGAAATGGTAGAGAATTTAAATCTACAATGTGAGAAACATCCTCATCCTTACCATATTGCATGGTTTAAGAAAGGAAATGAGGTTACCTATTGATAAAAGATGTTTGGTTAGGTTTACTATAGGAAAAATCTATACAGATGAGATATGGTGTGATTTTATTCCTATGGATGCCTATCATATTCTTGTTGGGAAGGCCAAGGTAGTATGATAGGAAGATCATGGATGATGGAGAGAAAAATACATATACCTTCTAGAAGGATGGCTCTAAAGTGACTCTCTTACCACTTAAGGATGAAAGGAAGAATGAGACCATGTTGTCTACCAAGGATGTTGTCAAAGAAATGAAGGTGACAGGTTGCTGCATATGCATTGGTAGTAAAAAGAGGAGAAGAATAAGAAGACATAATACCACATGATGCAGTAAAGATACTAGAAGTATTTGCTGATGTTACTCCAAATGAGCTACCTAGTGGAATCCCACCAAAAAGGGATATACAACACCATATTGATTTGATTCCCGGAGAAACTCTTCCTAATCAAGAAGCTTATCAATTGAACCCAACAATACAACATGTAGAGCTCAACAAACAAGTAACATAACTAGTTGAGAAAGGCTTGGCTAGAGAAAGCATGAGCCCATGTGCTGTGCCTACATTGTTGACCTTGAAGAAGGATGGAACATGGAGGATGTGTACTAAAAATAGAGAAATTAATAAGATTACTATCAAGTATCGGTTTCCTATTCCTTGTATAGAAGATATGATGGATGAATTAGCAGTGGCCAAATACTTCAGCAAGATTGATCTACGAAGTGGATACCGGTAGATCCAATTTGTGAAGGAGATGAGTGGAAGACAACTTTTAAGTCTAGGGATGGCTTGTATGAATGGATGCTTATGCCATTTGGGATTTCTAATGCACCAAGTACATTCATGAGATTGATGAATACTATCTTATGACCCTACATTGGTAAGTTTGTTATAGTTTATTTTGATGATATCCTAATTTATAGCAAACACAAAGGAGAACACCTACAACACTTAAGGATCATCCTGAGTGTACTGACAAAAGAGAAGCTCTGTGAAAATTTAAAGAAGTGCAGATTCATGCAAAACAATTTGACTTTTTTGGGCTTCATCATTTCTAAAGATGGTGTTCAGATGGACCCAGAAAAGGTCAAGGCAATCCTAGAATGGCCTAGTCCATCCAGCATAAAAGGGGTAAGGAGTTTTCATGGATTGGAAACCTTCTATAGAAATTTCATTCAAAATTTTAGTAGTATTATAGCACCCATAACAGATTGTACGAAAGGAAGGGAATTCACATGGACAACAGATGCTGAACAAAGTTTCCAATTCTTGAAGAAAAAGGTAACTGAAGCTCCTATATTGGCACTTCCAAATTTTGATAAAGTATTTGAAGTAGAGTGTGATGCTTCCCATGTTGGCATAGGTGTTGTTCTTAGCTAGATAGGTAAACCAATAGAATGATGCAAGGAAGAACTATTCTACTTATGATTTAGAATTTTATGCTATTGTTCAAGCCTTAAGGCATTGGAGGCATTATCTGGTCCCACAAGAACTTGTACTATTTACAGATCATTTGGCCCTGAAATATGTGAACACACAAAAGAAATTGAATAGTAGGCATGCTAAATGGGTGTCTTTCTTGCAAGGGTATAATTTTTCTTTGAAGCATAAGTCTGGAAAGTGGAATCAGGTTGCTAATGCCCTAAGTTGGCATGTTACACTCATAACTACAATGGAAATAGAGGTCATTGGTTTTGATGCTATTGAAGTTTTGTATGAGGCTGATGTTGATTTTTGGGAGATTATAGAGAAGATTAAAGAACCAGGAACTAATCTTTTAGATCACATGAGAGGAGAATACTTCATGTAGGATGGTTACCTCTTTAAAGGAAAATAACTTTGTATACCAACTAGTTCCATGAGGGAAAATATTATCCGAGAATTTCATAGTGGTGGTTTGGCTGGTCACTTTGGGAAGGACAAGACAATAGCCTTGGTTGAAGACAAATACTACTGGCCAAAACTGAAAAGGGACATTACTAAGTATGTGGCAAGGTGCAGAATCTATCAAGTGGCTAAGGGTCACTCCCAAAACATAGGATTGTATACACATCTACCTGTACCCATCGAGCCATGGATAGATGTGAGTATGGATTTTGTATTGGGGCTTCCCCACACCCAGTGAGGTATAGATTCTATCTTTGTAGTTGTTGATAGATTCTCTAAGATGGCTCATTTTATTACTTGTAAAAAAACTAATGATGCCACAAGGATAGCCAACTTGTTTTTCTCAGAAGTTGTTAGACTCCATGGCATTCCAAAGACTATCATTTTTGACAGGGATACTAAGTTTTTGAGTCATTTTTGGAGGACCTTATGGAAGAAGATGGGAACACAATTGCAGTTTAGTAGTGCCTATCATCCCCAAATTGATGGGAAAACTGAGGTAGTCAATCGGAGTTTGGGAAACCTATTACGGTGTATTGTTGGTGAAAAGCCCAAGCAGTGGGACTTGGCATTGCCTCAAGAAAAATTTGCTTACAACAGTTTTGTTAATAGATCAACTGGAAAATCTCCTTTTCAGATCATATATGGTAAGAATCCTCAGGGTGTTTTGGACCTTGTACAACTCCCCATGCAAGATAGAATTAGAGATGATGGGGAAGCATTTGCTGAACACCTTCAACAACTTCAACAAGATGTGAGGAGTAAATTGTAGGATAGTAATGAGCGATATAAGGCTGTTGCAAATGTCAATAGAAGGAGATAGATATTTAATGCAGGTGATTTGGTGATGGTGTACTTGAGGCATGAGAGATTTCCCACTGGCACATATCATAAGCTGAAATACAAAAAGATAGGTCCTTGCCAAATTTTGAAGAAGATCAATGATAATGCTTATGAGGTTTGTCTACCAGATGATCTAGATATTTCTCCTGTCTTTAATGTTTTTGATTTATATGCATTTCATGGAGAACTATTTGAGCCAGATAGTATAGATGAGGTGGATTGGCATCATCACCTTCCAAGTAAAAAGAAGGAAAATATTGCCCACATTCTGCACAGGCAGTCTACAGTCACCCGGAATGGTCATTACAATAGGTACTTGATTCAGTGGGAGGGATTACCAACAACAGATAGCACCTAGATCTCAGAATGGGAAGTGATGAAATTAGACCCCACAAATTTGTAGCAGTTCACAGACACCAACTTGCAGGAGTTGTGTTCCTTTAAAGAAGGGAAGAATGATGCAGGACCTTTCGTAGGCCATAAACTAATATAGAAACTTTCAGAGGTCATAACTTTTGACTCAGGTCTAGGTTTTTGTTGAAATTTTTTGGGTGCGTGCCTCAGGAGGTGGCATTTGCTTTTCCAATGATCTTAGATTGATTGGGGTCCATTTTAGCACATTTTTGGGACCTAAAATTTTTATCTAGGGCTTCGAAATCAGCTTTTAGTGTTTTTTCTCTAGTTTTTAGAAAGTTCTATTTTGTAATAAATCCAAATTTATATTTCTAAATCTTAGATATTAGTTGGCAATTCTTTCTAACTTAGTTGAGGGCATGTTTTGGGAAAAAGCTTAGCTTTTTAGGTGTTGTTTCAAAAATTACCAAAAATGAGAAAAAACAACTATGGAAAAAAACTACCAAAAAGGGTAATTTTCAGATTTCTTGATTTTCTAGGTTTTTTTGGTTACTTA